>JBBPBO010000003.1:35958470-35979914 GCA_037974295.1 Cicer cuneatum | reverse complement strand
AAAAAAAAAAAAAAATGCATAAACAGAATTTTACTCAATTCCAAACCTAGAGACAAGCTCTGGTACCAAATGATATGATCCTGGTTGTCATGAATCGTGTAAGACCCTTAATTTTAAATATTAATATTGGAATTAATGTCAAGGGCATTTTGGGAATTTTTATAAATATTTAATATATGTATGTTTTGAGTGAATATATATATATATAAATATTTAATTTGAAGTATGAATTAAAATTATTGGATGAAGAATTAAATTAATTTAATTTCAAGTAATTAAATTAATCAAACCATTAAGTAAGGATTAGTGGCTAATTGCAAGATAATTAAAAAGCTGGAAAATCAGACATGTGGCAAGTGAGGTGGCCCCATGAGAGTCTATAAATAGGAGTGAGAAGGATGGTGAAGTCAGAACACCATTCCTTCCTCCATACTGCCCATATTGCATGTACCAACTCCATCTCTTCTCCCATTTCTGTCTCTGTTTTTGCCATTCCCGAACTGAAATTTGAAGAGAGGGAAATTCCTTCAAACACATTAACTGAAATTCCAACCATCAAACAAGAAAACCCACAGTAGTAAAGTTAATCCCCATCTCAATACGAAGAGAAAGAACCCAGTTTTGCAGCAGCAAACTCAGGGAACAGTTTCACCGTTTTTGGACGCAGAAAAAGGGAACGCAGCAGGAACAAGAGAAATAGCAGAGCACGCTACAAGGGTAAAGGCACCTTCCATCTTTTAGCTGCATTAGGGCCATAAATTTACGGAAACTTTATTTTAATTCCTTTCGAATAAATCTGGAAAATCATTTTTAACATTGATTATTTAAAAAAAAAAAATGCACCCGCGCTGTGTTTTAAACTCGGGGTGTTACAATTGTGGTATCAGAGCATATGGTTAAATTTTGGGTTTAAGCTCTGATTAAAGTGTTTGTTTTGAGTCATTAGCTGATCATGCATAAGAAGCAAGTAGTTAATGTTTCAAGTCTTGCGTGAGTTGTGGTGTGACTGAAGTAATGATGGTTTTGTAGGGAAACAATGCCGCCAAGAAGAGACGACACCGCAAGGACAGATGTCAGCCGAGAAGATCTGATGGCTGAAGCAATGAACAATATGGCTGCGTCTGTTGCTGCCCAGACGGCTGCCAAGACTCAACGCGACTTAGAGAAGAGGGAGCGAGAGATTCGCGCTGTTGAGTCTAGAGGGCTTGAGGACTTTCGCCGTCATAACCCTCCTAAGTTTACAGGTGATGAGGGTCCAGAAAGGGCGGATCAGTGGATCCAAGAGATGGAAAAGATATTCGAGATGATTAACTGTCGGGCAGTAGTGAAAGTCAACTATGCCACGTACCTGCTGGTAGGGGACGCAGAGTACTGGTAGAGGAGTACGAGATCACTGATGGCGTCGGCTCAAGAGGAAGTGACCTGGGAGTCATTCAAAAAGAAATTTCTAGACAAGTACTTCCCGATGAGTACGAGGACCAAGTTGGGGGATGACTTTCTGAAATTGTACCAGGGGAGTATGACAGTGGGAGAATACGCCGCTAAATTTGAGTCGCTATCCAGACACTTCAGATTCTTCCAAGAAGAAGTTGATGAACAATTCATGTGTCATCGCTTCCAGAATGGATTGAGATATGAGATCCAAGAATCGGTCCTACCCTTGGGAATACAACGTTTCCAAGTGCTAGTTGAAAAGTGTAGAGAGGTGGAGGAAATAAAGAATAAAAGGGCCAACAGAGGTGGTCACTTTAACTTAGGAGGGCCTAGTCGGATGAATAACCAGAACAACAAAGGGAAGCAAGTGGCCAAGCCGTATAACCGGCCACAGAACAACAGGAGGGGCCAGAATCGGCCGGGAAACCAGACGTTTGGACGGCAGTTGGGACAAGGAGTCCGGTATTATCGTTGTGGGAAGGAAGGACATATTGCAACTGCTTGTACCATGAGGGATTTGTTGTGCTTCAACTGCCACAAGACAGGACACGTGGCGAGGGATTGCCGGGTTCCGAAGGTGGAGCCAACGGTGAACGCAACTAGGGCTACTCGTCCTACTGCTAGAGGCCGCGTCTACCACATGGGTGCTGAAGCTGGAGGACAAGCTCAAAATTTAATCCAGCAAGATTGTGAGATTGCAGGTAACACCCTAACTGCACTTTTTGATTCGGGGGCAACCTACTCTTTCATTGCTATGGATTGTGTGCATCGTTTGAAGTTGTCTGTATCTGCTTTGCCTTTTGATTTGGTTGTTACTACGCCTGCTAAGACTTTGACTGTAGACTCTACATGTTTACACTGTACGGTAACAATTCAGAATAGGGATTTCTTGGTTAATCTAATCTGTCTATCCCTACAATCCCTCGAGATCATTCTCGGCATGGATTGGATGTCCTATAATTACGTAGTTTTGGATTGCCTCGAAAACTGGTTCTTTTCCCTGAACCTAGAGTCGCTCGATATTTGACTGCTAATCAACTCGGAGTATCACTGAGAGAAGGGACTCAGGAGTTCTTATCATTGGCTAGACAAAGTGAATCTCTTGGGACACATAATAACCAAAGAAGGAATCGCTGTGGATCCGGCAAAGATTGAGACAATTCTTGCCTGGAAACAGCCCCAGACTATCACAGAGATAAGAAGTTTCGTTGGACTAGTAGGATACTACCGAAGATTCATTGCAGGATTCGCTAAGATTGTAGCTCCTCTGACACAACTAACCAGAAAGAATCAGCCGTTTGCATGGACGGAGAAGTGTGAAGAGAGTTTTTAGTTGCTAAAGGAGAAATTGACAACCTCACCAGTGTTAGTTCTGCCACAACCAGAGGAACCATATGAAGTTTACTGTGATGCATCTCACCAAGGTCTGGGATGTGTTTTGATGCAGCACAAGAAAGGTGTAGCTTATGCCTCAAGGCAGTTGAAGACTCACGAACAGAACTACCCTACCCATGATTTAGAGCTTGCTGCTGTAGTGTTTGCGTTAAAAGTCTGGAGACACTACTTATATGGATGCACATTCACAGTGTTTAGTGATCATAAAAGCTTGAAGTATCTGTTCGACTAGAAGGAATTGAGCATGCGTCAGAGAAGATGGATGGAGGCTCTCAAGGATTTTGACTTCTCATTGCAGTACCACCCTGGAAAGGCCAATGTGGTGGCTGATGCATTAAGTCGGAAGAGTGTGTCAGTATCTTCAATGATAATGGCCAAACAACAAGAGTTGTGGGAAGCATTTAGAGACCTACACTTGGACGTGAAGTTTGCACCAGGAGTGTTAGAGTGTGGGATGATAACAATTTCGAGTGGATTACTTGAGGAGATTGCAAACCTGCAAGATGACGCATTGATCCAAGAAAAGAGGAATTTGATAGCGCAAGGGCAGACAACTGAGTTCAGCGTCGGAACAGATAATATTCTGAGGTGTAATGGAAGAATTTGTGTACCGGAAGTTGCAGAGATGAGAAGAATGATTTTGGAAGAAGCTCACAAGAGTAAGTTGAGTATTCATCCTCGAGCAACCAAGATGTACCAGGACTTAAGGCAGAATTTCTGGTGGCCAGGAATGAAAAGGGATGTGGCAGAATATGTATCCGCTTGTTTGACTTGTCAGAAAGCGAAAGTGGAACATCAACGACCTGCTGGAATGATGCGACCTTTGGACATACCGGAATGGAAGTGGGACATCATTTCCATGGATTTCATAAAAGGACTGCCCAAGACAAGGAAAAAGAATGATTCAATTTGGGTAATAGTGGACCGTTTGACAAAGTCCGCACATTTCTTACCGGTAAGGACCACTTATAAGGTAGATAAGCTGACGAAAATCTACATCGCTGAGATTGTGAGGTTACACTATGTTCCATCAAGTATAGTATCTGACCTTGACCCAAAATTCACATCTCATTTCTGGGGAGCACTGCATGAAGCTTTGGGCACAAAACTGAAATTGAGTTCAGCCTACCATCCACAAACAAACGGACAAACAGAGAGGACGAATCAGTCCTTGGAGGATCTCTTAAGAGCATGCGTGTTGGATGACAGAGTGAGTTGGGATGACGTTCTGCCATTGATTGAGTTCACCTACAACAACAGTTTCCACGCTAGCATTGGGATGGTGCCCTATTAAGCATTATACGGACGCAAGTGTCAAACGCCCTTATGCTGGTATAAGGACGGAGAAAGTATGATTGTCGGACCAGAGATGGTGGAACATACCACAAAGAAGATCAAGAAAATACAAGAGAAGATGAAGGTTTCGCAAGATCGTCAGAAGAGTTATGCGGACAAGCGTCGCAGACCTCTGGAATTCGAGCAGGGTGATCATGTATTTTTGAGGGTTACGCCTACAACTGGTGTTGGCAGAGCTATTAAGTCAAGGAAGTTGACTCCTAAATTTATTGGGCCATACCAGATTACTGCTCGTATTGGACCTTTGGCGTATCAGATTGTTTTACCTCCAATACTATCCAACATTCATGACGTATTTCATGTGTCGCAGCTAAGAAAGTACATTGTAGACCCGACACATGTAATCGAGCCTGATACAATTCAGCTAAGGGACAACCTGTTGTTTGAAGTATTTTCGGTGAGGATCGAAGACAGGAAGATTAAGCAGTTGAGAAACAAGGAAATCCCACTAGTCAAGGTGATTTGGAATCCGACTACTCGAGACGCAACCTGGGAATTGGAAAGTAAAATGAAGGAACAATACCCTCAATTATTTACGGACATGTAGTTTCGAGGACGAAACTAATTTAAGGAGGGTAGTATTGTAAGACCCTTAATTTTAAATATTAATCTTGGAATTAATGTCAAGGGCATTTTGGGAATTTTTGTAAAATATTTAAATATGTCTGTTTTGAGAAAATATATATATACACAAATATTTATTTTGAAGTATGAATTAAAATTATTGGATGTAGAATTAAATTAATTTAATTTCAAGTAATTAAATTAATCAGACCATTAAGTAAGGATTAGTGGCTAATTGCAAGACAATTAAAAGCTGGAAATCAGACAAGTGGCAAGTGAGGTGGCACCATGAGAGCCTATAAATAGGAGTGAGAAGGATGGTGAAGTCAGAACACCATTCCTTCCTCCTCACTGCCCATATTGCATGTACCAACCCCATTTCCCCTCTCATTCTGTCTCTATTCTGCCCAGTTTCCCGAATTCAAATTGAAGAGAGGGAATTCCTCAAGACTCCAGTAACTGAGAATCCAAGCCTCAAACCTGAAAACCCCCAGTAGTAAAGTTAATCCACGTCTCAATACGAAGATAAAGAACCCAGTTTTGCAGCAGCAAACTCGGGGAACAGCATCGCCGTTTTTAGACGCAGAAAAAAGGAACGCAGCAGGAACAAGAGAAATAGCAGAGCACGCTACAAGAGTAAGGGCACCTTCCATCTTTTAGCTGCATTAGGGCCATTAATTTGTGCTGTTTCAGTCTGTCTTTAAAAGAAAACTATTTTTGAAAATGACATTTTGAAAGAAAATGCATTTTGTTGATAAGTGATTATTCTGATAGTTGTTGTTGGCTGTTTTACTGGTAAAATGTGTTGTTTTACTTCTGTGTGAAGGCTGGAAAATGTTTACATGCCATTTTAGTTATGATTAAAAATGCATGTTATAAAACTGTCTTGAAAATGGCATTAAAATGCAAAATGCATCCTGTTGCTGCTTAGTTGTTCTGTGATGTTTGCATGTTATTCTGTTGTGTTTTGAGAAAACTGAATGCATGCATGTTTGCTCTGGTGTTTTGGGAAAACTGAATGCATGCTTGTTTGTTCTGATGAGTGAGAACACTGAAATGTTGCATGATGTTCTGATGGTTCGAAAAGTCTGGATTGATTCTGATGATTGATCATCTGTCTTTGTTTTGGATAAACTGGTGTTAATGGTTCTGATTCTGTTTTATGTTGTGGGATTATGGTGATGAAAATGACTCTGATTCTGGTTGTTTTGTGTGGTTCTGGTGATGTTGATGATTCTGAATCTGGTCGTTTTTGTGTGATCCTGGTGGTGTTGATGTTTAAAAGGAAAAAGGGATTTTAAATGAGGGAAGTGTTTTCTGGAAAAGGCAGAATTTGTGTTGATATTTGGTTGTTGTTTTTCAAGAAATAGTTTGAAAACTGTAGATGTTTCAGGAAGTATTTCACTGGTTTTTTGAAGGTGTATTCGAATACAACAAGTGTGTATTCGAATACAACCTGTCAAGTTCTGTTTTAACTAAAGTTCTCAAACTTGTATTCGACTACGAGCCCCTGTAGTCGAATACAGAGGTAGGATTTTGCTTCTGACTAAGCAACTGTATTCGACTACGACCATGTCGTATTCGAATACAGAAGTGAAATTTTTAACACTGTATTCGCATCTGTAGTCGACTATAGGCATGCTGTATTCGACTACAGACTCGAGTTTTTCCAGAAACTCAGTGTTTAGCTTATGTATTCGAATACAAGGAAGCTGTATTCGAATACAGATTCGTGTTTCCAGAAAAACAAATTTTAATCACTGTCATGTGAGTTTTGAAGTGTTGAGAAACTCTGAGAAGGTTTAAATGATTTGAAAACAAGTCTGTGAAATGGTTTTAAAGATGAGAGAAAGATGTTTGAAAACCTTTAAGTGACATGGGAGAAAAGGCTGATTTTTTCAAAGGTTGAACTCCTGTATTCGACTACAGTCATGCTGTATTCGAATACAAAATGTTAAATTGCAGTTCCTGCTTCTGTATTTGAATACAGGGGGTCTGTATTCGAATACAGATTCGAGTTTTCAGAAAATTTCAAGTTTTAAGAGTGTTTTGAAAATCCTGAGTATTTGGGGGGATACTGGGAATGTTGTGGTGGATTTAAATGGAACTTTTGGATGACATTTTGAAGTGGTGGTGATGGAATTTTTAGATTTTACTGATATAGTGAAAGATGTGGTTTTGCACACAAAGACTGCCTATGCATTCGAATACTAGAGGGCTGTATTCGAATACAGAGTGAGAGTCTGCACTATTTTTGCTTCTGTATTCGAATATAGAAGAGCTGTATTCGAATACAGATTCGAAAAATTCTAGAAAATCCCAATTTTGAACACTATGTCTGAATTTTTGAGAGGTTGGGAAAACATTTCAAAGTGTTGATGATTGCCTGGCTGTCTCGTCATATTTGTGATGATGATTTTTGACTGTGCGGAGTTATTTTAAATTTTTTTGAGAGGCATGAATTTTCTGATTTTGCATATTGTTTCTAGAGAAATGAAACACTGCATATGCATGCATTGCATAGTCAAGTGGTACCCACGATGGGCCACGGAGTAATGCGCAACCACTTGCTGATCTGTGAGCGATTGCACGAGTGCTGGTCTGTGAGCGACTGCACTGGTACTGGACTGTGAGCGTCTGTACCCTGAAATGCGCAACCACGTGCTGATCTGTGAGCGATTGCACGAGTGTTGGTCTGTGAGCGACTGCACTAGGTACTGATATGTGAGCGATTGTACCCTGGTCATGAGGGCCATTAAATTGTGCTGGTCTGTGAGTGACTGCACCTTGGTGATTCCAAGAAAATTATGCATGAGCATATATGCATTACATTGAGGGATTTGACCGGTGTGTCACGATTGTTTATATGATGAATGTTGGAAATTAATGTGTGTGAGTGATGTCCAGAATATGAAATTCTGAATTAATGATTGTGTTTTGTTGACGTGTTGTTTGTACTTACCACATACTTCATAATCATTGACTGGTGTTTTGAAAAGGCATGTAAGTCATAAATTTTCAGATGAGCATTATTATTTTCCTCATCATCATACGTTATACCATGATTAAAATCGTTGCTGGGTAATATATGCTATGTGAATATTTGTGATTTTCGGTTGGTGACCCCTTGCTATTATATTGTGGACTTTGGGCTTTGCCCTCAGATGCCTCCCAAACCCACGCCGCCCGTAGGTACCCGAACGATGGAAACGACGTTGAACTTCCTTGATCGCTACTCGCGCACTGCTTGGGCATTTGACCCCCTGTCAAGCAGAGCGACTTATATGGGGTGGCTGGAGATGACAAGTAGGACTGACGGCGTGGAAGACTTCGTAGAGCGCACTCATGCGAGTATAGAGTTTCTCGTGCCTTCCCGCCTGGTGCTAGAGGCACACGGAGTTTTCGACAATGCTGAGGAGTCTGCTTGAAGGGTTGAGACGGAGGCCACTGTAGGGGTGGTGACTCCCAACCCTGTGATTGGAAGAGAGATACATGAGTCTGATGCGGTAGAGAAGCGTGAATAGCTGAAACCAGTGGCGACTGAGATTCTGGGTCCATCTAGGATCTCTGATGATTGCTACGAGATTCTGGCACCGCCAAAGTGGCCACGAGAGTGTATTGACTTGACTTATGAGGAGACCAACCCCTCTCTGCACGAGGAGGAGGAGGAGGTTACGTCGAAGCAAGCTACAGAGTCAGAAGAGACTTGCGTGGGATGCGGAGGGAATCTGTGCTACTGCAGCTTCAGCGCATGATCAGTTAGACTTAATGTATTAGGTTTTGGGTTGAAATTGTAATTTGTCTTATTTTGGAAATACTGTACTATTTTCCGCTGAACCATGTACTCTGATATTTGCTGTTGATGTATTATGACAATGATATTTTGTGATGTATTAATGTTTAAAAACTAATTTCCAAGATAAGTACTTAGTGATAATCCTGATGAAGTATTTGGTTTACGTTCATCGATTAATCTATAACGTACTATTTTACGAAGAACTTTATTTTCATTCTTAAGGAATGTACTTCATTCCAAGGCACCCGCGCTGTGTTTTAAACTCGGGGTGTTACACAATGCTTCTTCTAATAACTTTTCGTTCTTAAGGAATGTACTTCATCGAATAAGTGCGTTTGTGTCATTGCATGAACATTAACGTCATTTTGTGAATCCCAAGTCTTATTGTAATCACTTTTCGATCTTAAGGAATGTAGTTCATCCAATAAGTGTGTTTGTGTCATTGGATGAAGATTTACGTCATTTTGTGCAATGCAAGGCTTATACTAATCACTTTTCGTTCTTCAGGAATAAAGTTCATCCAATAAGTGCGTTTGTGTCATTAGATGAACATTTACGTCATTTTGTGCATCCCAAGGCTTATTCTAATCACTTTTCTTTCTTATAGAATTTAGTTCATCCTATACGTGCATTTGTGTCATTGGATAAACATTTACGTCATTTTGTGCATTACAAGGCTTATTCTAATCACTTTTCGTTCATAAGGAATGTAGTTCATCAAATAAGTGCGTTTGTGTCATGGGATGAACACTTACGTCATTTTTTGCATCCCCAGGTTTATTCTAATCTCTTTTCTTTCTTAAGGAATGTTGTTCATCCAATAATTGCGTTTGTGTCGTTAATTTTACATTTACGTCATTTTGTGCATCCCAAGGCTTATTCTAATCACTTTTCGTTCTTAAGGAATGTAGTTCATCCAATAAGTGCGTTTGTGTCCTTCGATGAACATTTACGTCATTTTGTGCATCCAAAGGCTTATTCTAATCACTTTTCATTCTAAAGGAATGTAGTTCATCCAATAAGTGTGTTTATGTCATTGGATGAAAATTAACGTCATTTTGTGCATTCCAAGGCTTATTCTAATCACTTTTGGTTCTTAAGGAATGTAGTTCATCCAATAAGTGCGTTTGTGTCATTGGATGAACATTTACGTCATTTTGTGCATTCCAAGGCTTATTCTAATCACTTTTTGTTCTTAAGGAATGTAATTCATCATATACGTCCATTTGTGTCATTGGATGAACATTTACGTCATTTTGTGCATTCCAAGGCTTATTCTAATCACTTTTTGTTCTTAAGGAATGTAGTTCATCCTATACGTGCACTTGTGTCATTGGATGAACATTTACGTCTTTTTGTGCATTCCAAGGCTTATTCTAATCACTTTTTGTTCTTAAGGAATGGAGTTCATCCTATACGTGCATTTGTGTCATTGGATGAACATTTACGTCATTTTGTGCATTCCAAGGCTTATTCTAATGACTTTTCGTTCTTAAGGAATGAAGTTCATCCTATACGTGCATTTGTGTCATTGGATGAACATTTACGTCATTTTGTGCATTCCAAGGCCTATTTTAATCGCTTTTCGTTCTCAAGGAATGTTGTTCATCCAATTAGTGTGTTTGTGTCATTAATTACACATTTACGTCATTTTGTGCATTCCAAGGCTTATTATAATCACTTTTCGTTCTGAAGGAATGTAGTTCATCTAATAAGTGCATTTGTGTCATTAATTTAACATTTACGTCATTTTGTGCATCCCAATGCTTATTCTAATCACTTTTCGTTCTAAAGGAATGTAGTTCATCCAATAAGTGCGTTTGTGTCATTGCATGAGCATTAACGTCATTTTGTGCATCCCAAGTCTTATTCTAATCACTTTTCGATCTTAAAGAATGTAGTTCATCCAATAAGTGCGTTTGTGTCATTGGATGAACATTTACGTCATTTTGTGCAATGCAAGGCTTATTCTAATCACTTTTCGTTCTTTAGGAATGAAGTTCATCCTATACGTGCATTTGTGTCATTGGATGAACATTTACCACATTTTGTGCATTCCAAGGCTGATTCTAATTACTTTTCGTTCTTAAGGAATGTTGTTCATCCAATAAGTGCATTTGGGTCATTAGTTTTACATTTACGTCATTTTGTGCATCCCAAAGCTTATTCTAATCACTTTTCGTTCTTAAGGAATGTAGTTCATCCAATAAGTGCGTTTGTGTCATTAATTCAACCTTTATGTCATTTTGTGCATCCCAATGCTTATTCTAATCACTTTTCGTTCTTAAGGAATGTAGTTCATCCAATAAGTGCGTTTGTGTCAATGAATGCACATTTACGTCATTCTGTGCATCCCAAGGTTTATTCTAATCACTTTTCGTTCTTAAGGATTGTAGTTCATCCAAGAAGTGCGTTTGTGTCATTGGATGAACATTTACGTCATTTTGTGCATCCCAAGGCTTATTCTAATCAGTTTTTGTTCTTAAGGAATGATGTTCATCCAATAAGTGCGTTTGTGTCATTGGATGAACATTTACGTCATTTTGTGCATTCCAATGCTTATTTTTATCACTTTTCGTTCTTAAGGAATGTAGTTCATCCAATAAGTGCGTTTGTGTTATGGGATGAACATTTACGTCATTTTTTGCATCCCAAGGCTTATTCTAATCGCTTTTCGTTCTTAAAGAATGTAGTTCATCCAGTATGTGCGTTTGTGTCATTGGATGAAAATTAACGTCATTTTGTGCATTCCAAGGCTTATTCTAATCACTTTTGGTTCTTAAGGAATGTAGTTCATCCAATAAGTGCGTTTTTGTCATTGGATGAATATTTACGTCATTTTGTGCATTCCAAGGCTTATTCTAATGACTTTTCGTTCTTAAGGAATGAAGTTCATCCTATACGTGCATTTGTGTCATTGGATGAACATTTACGTCATTTTGGGCATTCCAAGGCTTATTCTAATTACTTTTCGTTCTTAAGGAATGTAGTTCATCCAATAAGTGCGTTTGTGTCGTGGGATGAACATTTACGTCATTTTTTGCATCCCAAGGCTTATTCTAATCACTTTTCGTTCTTAAGGAATGTTGTTCATCCAATAAGTGCGTTTGTGTCATTAATTTAACATTTATGTCATTTTGTGCATCCCAATGCTTATTCTAATCACTTTTTGTTCTTAAGGAATGTATTTCATCCAATAACTGCGTTTGTGTCAATGGATGCACATTTACGTCATTTTGTGGATCCCAAGGCTTATTCTAATCACTTTTCGTTCTTAAGGAATGCAGTTCATCCAATAAGTGCGTTTGTGTCATGGGAAGAACATTTACGTCATTTTGTGCATCCCAAGGCTTATTCTAATCACTTTTCGTTCTTAAGGAATGTAGTTCATCCAATACGTGCATTTGTGTCATTGGATGAACATTTACATCATTTTGTGCATTCCAAGGCTTATTTTAATGACTTTTCGTTCTTAAGGAATGAAGTTCATCCTATACGTGCATCTGTGTCATTGGATGAACATTTACGTCATTTTGTGCATTCCAAGGCTTATTCTAATCACTTTTCGTTCTTAAGGAATGTTGTTCATCCAATAAGTGCGTTTGAGTCATTATTTTAACATTGATGTCATTTTGTGCATCCCAATGCTTATTCTAATCACTTTTCGTTCTTAAGGAATGTAGTTCATCCAATAAGTGTGTTTGTGTCAATGGATGCACATTTACGTTATTTTGTGCATCCCAAGGCTTATTCTAATCACTTTTCGTTTTTAAGGATTGTAGTTCATCCAACAAGTGCGTTGTGTCATTGGATGAACATTTACATCATTTTGTGCATCCCAAGGCTTATTCTAATCAGTTTTTGTTCTTAAGGAATGATGTTCATCCAATAAGTGCGTTTGTGTCATTGGATGAACATTTACGTCATTTTGTGCATTCCAATGCTTATTCTTATCACTTTTCGTTCTTAAGGGATGTAGTCCATCCAATAAATGCGTTTGTGTCATTGGATGAACATTTACCACATTTTGTGCATTCCAAGGCTGATTCTAATTACTTTTCGTTCTTAAGGAATGTTGTTCATCCAATAAGTGCATTTGGGTCATTAGTTTTACATTTACGTCATTTTGTGCATCCCAAAGCTTATTCTAATCACTTTTCGTTCTTAAGGAATGTAGTTCATCCAATAAGTGCGTTTGTGTCATTAATTCAACCTTTATGTCATTTTGTGCATCCCAATGCTTATTCTAATCACTTTTCGTTCTTAAGGAATGTAGTTCATCCAATAAGTGCGTTTGTGTCAATGAATGCACATTTACGTCATTCTGTGCATCCCAAGGCTTATTCTAATCACTTTTCGTTCTTAAGGATTGTAGTTCATCCAAGAAGTGCGTTTGTGTCATTGGATGAACATTTACGTCATTTTGTGCATCCCAAGGCTTATTCTAATCAGTTTTTGTTCTTAAGGAATGATGTTCATCCAATAAGTGCGTTTGTGTCATTGGATGAACATTTACGTCATTTTGTGCATTCCAATGCTTATTTTTATCACTTTTCGTTCTTAAGGAATGTAGTTCATCCAATAAGTGCGTTTGTGTTATGGGATGAACATTTACGTCATTTATTGCATCCCAAGGCTTATTCTAATCGCTTTTCGTTCTTAAAGAATGTAGTTCATCCAGTATGTGCGTTTGTGTCATTGGATGAAAATTAACGTCATTTTGTGCATTCCAAGGCTTATTCTAATCACTTTTGGTTCTTAAGGAATGTAGTTCATCCAATAAGTGCGTTTTTGTCATTGGATGAATATTTACGTCATTTTGTGCATTCCAAGGCTTATTCTAATGACTTTTCGTTCTTAAGGAATGAAGTTCATCCTATACGTGCATTTGTGTCATTGGATGAACATTTACGTCATTTTGGGCATTCCAAGGCTTATTCTAATTACTTTTCGTTCTTAAGGAATGTAGTTCATCCAATAAGTGCGTTTGTGTCGTGGGATGAACATTTACGTCATTTTTTGCATCCCAAGGCTTATTCTAATCACTTTTCGTTCTTAAGGAATGTTGTTCATCCAATAAGTGCGTTTGTGTCATTAATTTAACATTTATGTCATTTTGTGCATCCCAATGCTTATTCTAAACACTTTTTGTTCTTAAGGAATGTATTTCATCCAATAACTGCGTTTGTGTCAATGGATGCACATTTACGTCATTTTGTGCATCCCAAGGCTTATTCTAATCACTTTTCGTTCTTAAGGAATGCAGTCATCCAATAAGTGCGTTTGTGTCATGGGAAGAACATTTACGTCATTTTGTGCATCCCAAGGCTTATTCTAATCACTTTTCGTTCTTAAGGAATGTAGTTCATCCAATACGTGCATTTGTGTCATTGGATGAACATTTACATCATTTTGTGCATTCCAAGGCTTATTCTAATGACTTTTCGTTCTTAAGGAATGAAGTTCATCCTATACGTGCATCTGTGTCATTGGATGAACATTTACGTCATTTTGTGCATTCCAAGGCTTATTCTAATCACTTTTCGTTCTTAAGGAATGTTGTTCATCCAATAAGTGCGTTTGAGTCATTATTTTAACATTGATGTCATTTTGTGCATCCCAATGCTTATTCTAATCACTTTTCGTTCTTAAGGAATGTAGTTCATCCAATAAGTGCGTTTGTGTCAATGGATGCACATTTACGTTATTTTGTGCATCCCAAGGCTTATTCTAATCACTTTTCATTTTTAAGGATTGTAGTTCATCCAACAAGTGCGTTGTGTCATTGGATGAACATTTACAACATTTTGTGCATCCCAAGGCTTATTCTAATCAGTTTTTGTTCTTAAGGAATGATGTTCATCCAATAAGTGCGTTTGTGTCATTGGATGAACATTTACGTCATTTTGTGCATTCCAATGCTTATTCTTATCACTTTTCGTTCTTAAGGGATGTAGTCCATCCAATAAATGCGTTTGTGTCATTGGATGAACATTTACGTCATTTTGTGCATCCCATTGCTTATTCTAATCACTTTTCGTACTTAAGGAATGTAGTTCATCCAATAAGTGCATTTATGTTATCGGATGAACATTTATGTCATTTTTTGCATCCCAAGGCTTATGGAATGTAGTTCATCCTCTACGTGCATTTGTGTCATTGGATAAACATTTCCGTCATTTAGTTCATCCAGTATGTGCGTTTGTGTCATTGGATGAAAATTAACGTCATTATGTGCATCCCAAGGCTTATTCTAATCACTTTTCTTTCTTATGGAATGTAGTTCATCCTATACGTGCATTTGTGTCATTGGATAAACATTTACGTTATTTTGTACATTTCAAGGCTTATTCTAATCAGTTTTCGTTCTTAAGGAATGTAGTTCATCCTATACGTGCATTTGTGTCATTGGATGAACATTTAAGTCATTTTGTGCATTCCAAGGCTTATTCTAATCACTTTTCGTTCTTAAGGAATGTTGTTCATCCAATTAGTGCGTTTGTTTCATTAATTACACATTTACGTGAATTTGTGCATCCCAATGCTTATTCTAATCACTTTTCGTTCTTAAGGAATGTAGTTCATCTAATAAGTGCATTTGTGTCATTAATTTAACATTTACGTCAATTTGTGCATCCCACAGCTTATTCTAATCACTTTTCGTTCTTAAGGAATGTAGTTCTTCCAATAAGTGCGTTTGTGTCAATGGATGTACATTTACGTCATTTTGTGCATTCCAAGGCTTATTCTATGCACTTTTCGTTCTTAAGGAATGTTGTTCATCCAATTAGTGCGTCTGTGTCATTAATTACACATTTACGTGAATTTGTGCATCCCAATGCTTATTCTAATCACTTTTCGTTCTTAAGGAATGTAGTTCATCTAATAAGTGCATTTGTGTCATTAATTTAACATTTACGTCATTTTGCGCATCCCACAGCTTATTCTAATCACTTTTCGTTCTTAAAGAATGTAGTTCATCCTATACGTGCATTTGTGTCATTGGATGAACATTTACGTCATTTTGTGCATCCCAAGGCTTATTCTAATGACTTTTCGTTCTTAAGGAATGAAGTTCATCCTATACGTGCATT
This sequence comes from Cicer cuneatum, assembly GCA_037974295.1. Taxonomy (NCBI): domain Eukaryota; kingdom Viridiplantae; phylum Streptophyta; class Magnoliopsida; order Fabales; family Fabaceae; genus Cicer; species Cicer cuneatum. The sequence continues at coordinate 35,964,275 of JBBPBO010000003.1, read as the reverse complement.
TGTTTTATTGGATGAACATTTACGTCATTTTGTGCATTCCAAGGCTTATTTTAATTACTTTTCGTTCTTAAGGAATGTTGTTCATCCAATTAGTGTGTTTGTGTTATGAATTACACATTTACGTCATTTTGTGCATCCCAATGCTTATTCTAATCACTTTTCGTTCTTAAGGAATGTAGTTCATCTAATAAGTGCATTTGTGTCATCAATTTAACATTTACGTCATTTTGTGCATCCCAAGGCTTATTCTAATCACTTTTCGTTCTTAAGGAATGTAGTTCATCGAATAAGTGCGTTTGTGTCATTGTATGAACATTAACGTCATTTTGTGCATCCCAAGGCTTATTCTAATCACTTTTCTTTCTTATGGAATGTAGTTCATCCTATACGTGCATTTGTGTCATTGGATAAACATTTACGTTATTTTGTACATTTCAAGGCTTATTCTAATCAGTTTTCGTTCTTAAGGAATGTAGTTCATCCTATACGTGCATTTGTGTCATTGGATGAACATTTATGTCATTTTGTGCATTCCAAGGCTTATTCTAATAATTTTTCGTTCTTAAGGAATGAAGTTCATCCTATGTGCGCATTTGTGTCATTGGATGAACATTTAAGTCATTTTGTGCATTCCAAGGCTTATTCTAATCACTTTTCGTTCTTAAGGAATGTTGTTCATCCAATTAGTGCGTTTGTTTCATTAATTACACATTTACGTGAATTTGTGCATCCCAATGCTTATTCTAATCACTTTTCGTTCTTAAGGAATGTAGTTCATCTAATAAGTGCATTTGTGTCATTAATTTAACATTTACGTCATTTTGCGCATCCCACAGCTTATTCTAATCACTTTTCGTTCTTAAGGAATGTAGTTCATCCTATACGTGCATTTGTGTCATTGGATGAACATTTACGTCATTTTGTGCATCCCAAGGCTTATTCTAATGACTTTTCGTTCTTAAGGAATGAAGTTCATCCTATACGTGCATTTGTTTTATTGGATGAACATTTACGTCATTTTGTGCATTCCAAGGCTTATTTTAATTACTTTTCGTTCTTAAGGAATGTTGTTCATCCAATTAGTGTGTTTGTGTTATGAATTACACATTTACGTCATTTTGTGCATCCCTATGCTTATTCTAATCACTTTTCGTTCTTATGGAATGTAGTTCATCCTATACGTGCATTTGTGTCATTGGATAAACATTTACGTTATTTTGTACATTTCAAGGCTTATTCTAATCAGTTTTCGTTCTTAAGGAATGTAGTTCATCCTATACGTGCATTTGTGTCATTGGATGAACATTTATGTCATTTTGTGCATTCCAAGGCATATTCTAATAATTTTTCGTTCTTAAGGAATGAAGTTCATCCTATATGCGCATTTGTGTCATTGGATGAACATTTAAGTCATTTTGTACATTCCAAGGCTTATTCTAATCACTTTTCGTTCTTAAGGAATGTTGTTCATCCAATTAGTGCGTTTGTTTCATTAATTACACATTTACGTGAATTTGTGCATCCCAATGCTTATTCTAATCACTTTTCGTTCTTAAGGAATGTAGTTCATCTAATAAGTGCATTTGTGTCATTAATTTAACATTTACGTCATTTTGTGCATCCCACAGCTTATTCTAATCACTTTTCGTTCTTAAGGAATGTAGTTCTTCCAATAAGTGCGTTTGTGTCAATGGATGTACATTTACGTCATTTTGTGCATTCCAAGGCTTATTCTAAGCACTTTTCGTTCTTAAGGAATGTTGTTCATCGAAATAGTGCGTCTGTGTCATTAATTACACATTTACGTGAATTTGTGCATCCCAATGCTTATTCTAATCACTTTTCGTTCTTAAGGAATGTAGTTCATCTAATAAGTGCATTTGTGTCATTAATTTAACATTTGCGTCATTTTGCGCATCCCACGGCTTATTCTAATCACTTTTCGTTCTTAAGGAATGTAGTTCATCCTATACGTGCATTTGTGTCATTGGATGAACATTTACGTCATTTTGTGCATCCCAAGGCTTATTCTAATGACTTTTCGTTCTTAGGGAATGAAGTTCATCCTATACGTGCATTTGTTTTATTGGATGAACATTTACGTCATTTTGTGCATTCCAAGGCTTATTTTAATTACTTTTCGTTCTTAAGGAATGTTGTTCATCCAATTAGTGTGTTTGTGTTATGAACTACACATTTACGTCATTTTGTGCATCCCTATGCTTATTCTAATCACTTTTCGTTCTTAAGGAATGTAGTTCATCTTATAAGTGCATTTGTGTCATTAATTTAACATTTACGTCATTTTGTGCATCCCAAGGCTTATTCTAATCACTTTTCGTTCTTAAGGAATGTAGTTCATCGAATAAGTGCGTTTGTGTCATTGTATGAACATTAACGTCATTTTGTGCATCCCAAGTCTTATTCTAATCACTTTTCGATCTTAAGGAATGTAGTTCATCCAACAAGTGCGTTTGTGTCATTGGATGAACATTTACGTCATTTTGTGCAATGCAAGGCTTATTCTATTCACTTTTCGTTCTTCATGAATGTTGTTCATCGAAATAGTGCGTCTGTGTCATTAATTACACATTTACGTGAATTTGTGCATCCCAATGCTTATTCTAATCACTTTTCGTTCTTAAGAAATGTAGTTCATCTAATAAGTGCATTTGTGTCATTAATTTAACATTTACGTCATTTTGTGCATCCCACAGCTTATTCTAATCACTTTTCGTTCTTAAGGAATGTAGTTCTTCCAATAAGTGCGTTTGTGTCAATGGATGTACATTTACGTCATTTTGTGCATTCCAAGGCTTATTCTATGCACTTTTCGTTCTTAAGGAATGTTGTTCATCCAATTAGTGCGTCTGTGTCATTAATTACACATTTACGTGAATTTGTGCATCCCAATGCTTATTCTAATCACTTTTCGTTCTTAAGGAATGTAGTTCATCTAATAAGTGCATTTGTGTCATTAATTTAACATTTACGTCATTTTGTGCATCCCACAGCTTATTCTAATCACTTTTCGTTCTTAAGGAATGTAGTTCTTCCAATAAGTGCGTTTGTGTCAATGGATGTACATTTACGTCATTTTGTGCATTCCAAGGCTTATTCTAAGCACTTTTCGTTCTTAAGGAATGTTGTTCATCGAAATAGTGCGTCTGTGTCATTAATTACACATTTACGTGAATTTGTGCATCCCAATGCTTATTCTAATCACTTTTCGTTCTTAAGGAATGTAGTTCATCTAATAAGTGCATTTGTGTCATTAATTTAACATTTGCGTCATTTTGCGCATCCCACGGCTTATTCTAATCACTTTTCGTTCTTAAGGAATGTAGTTCATCCTATACGTGCATTTGTGTCATTGGATGAACATTTACGTCATTTTGTGCATCCCAAGGCTTATTCTAATGACTTTTCGTTCTTAAGGAATGAAGTTCATCCTATACGTGCATTTGTTTTATTGGATGAACATTTACGTCATTTTGTGCATTCCAAGGCTTATTTTAATTACTTTTCGTTCTTAAGGAATGTTGTTCATCCAATTAGTGTGTTTGTGTTATGAACTACACATTTACGTCATTTTGTGCATCCCTATGCTTATTCTAATCACTTTTCGTTCTTAAGGAATGTAGTTCATCTTATAAGTGCATTTGTGTCATTAATTTAACATTTACGTCATTTTGTGCATCCCAAGGCTTATTCTAATCACTTTTCGTTCTTAAGGAATGTAGTTCATCGAATAAGTGCGTTTGTGTCATTGTATGAACATTAACGTCATTTTGTGCATCCCAAGTCTTATTCTAATCACTTTTCGATCTTAAGGAATGTAGTTCATCCAACAAGTGCGTTTGTGTCATTGGATGAACATTTACGTCATTTTGTGCAATGCAAGGCTTATTCTATTCACTTTTCGTTCTTCATGAATGTTGTTCATCGAAATAGTGCGTCTGTGTCATTAATTACACATTTACGTGAATTTGTGCATCCCAATGCTTATTCTAATCACTTTTCGTTCTTAAGAAATGTAGTTCATCTAATAAGTGCATTTGTGTCATTAATTTAACATTTACGTCATTTTGTGCATCCCACAGCTTATTCTAATCACTTTTCGTTCTTAAGGAATGTAGTTCTTCCAATAAGTGCGTTTGTGTCAATGGATGTACATTTACGTCATTTTGTGCATTCCAAGGCTTATTCTATGCACTTTTCGTTCTTAAGGAATGTTGTTCATCCAATTAGTGCGTCTGTGTCATTAATTACACATTTACGTGAATTTGTGCATCCCAATGCTTATTCTAATCACTTTTCGTTCTTAAGGAATGTAGTTCATCTAATAAGTGCATTTGTGTCATTAATTTAACATTTGCGTCATTTTGCGCATCCCACGGCTTATTCTAATCACTTTTCGTTCTTAAGGAATGTAGTTCATCCTATACGTGCATTTGTGTCATTGGATGAACATTTACGTCATTTTGTGCATCCCAAGGCTTATTCTAATGACTTTTCGTTCTTAAGGAATGAAGTTCATCCTATACGTGCATTTGTTTTATTGGATGAACATTTACGTCATTTTGTGCATTCCAAGGCTTATTTTAATTACTTTTCGTTCTTAAGGAATGTTGTTCATCCAATTAGTGTGTTTGTGTTATGAACTACACATTTACGTCATTTTGTGCATCCCTATGCTTATTCTAATCACTTTTCGTTCTTAAGGAATGTAGTTCATCTAATAAGTGCATTTGTGTCATTAATTTAACATTTACGTCATTTTGTGCATCCCAAGGCTTATTCTAATCACTTTTCGTTCTTAAGGAATGTAGTTCATCGAATAAGTGCGTTTGTGTCATTGTATGAACATTAACGTCATTTTGTGCATCCCAAGTCTTATTCTAATCACTTTTCGATCTTAAGGAATGTAGTTCATCCAACAAGTGCGTTTGTGTCATTGGATGAACATTTACGTCATTTTGTGCAATGCAAGGCTTATTCTATTCACTTTTCGTTCTTCATGAATGTTGTTCATCGAAATAGTGCGTCTGTGTCATTAATTACACATTTACGTGAATTTGTGCATCCCAATGCTTATTCTAATCACTTTTCGTTCTTAAGAAATGTAGTTCATCTAATAAGTGCATTTGTGTCATTAATTTAACATTTACGTCATTTTGTGCATCCCACAGCTTATTCTAATCACTTTTCGTTCTTAAGGAATGTAGTTCTTCCAATAAGTGCGTTTGTGTCAATGGATGTACATTTACGTCATTTTGTGCATTCCAAGGCTTATTCTATGCACTTTTCGTTCTTAAGGAATGTTGTTCATCCAATTAGTGCGTCTGTGTCATTAATTACACATTTACGTGAATTTGTGCATCCCAATGCTTATTCTAATCACTTTTCGTTCTTAAGGAATGTAGTTCATCTAATAAGTGCATTTGTGTCATTAATTTAACATTTACGTTATTTTGCGCATCCCACAGCTTATTCTAATCACTTTTCGTTCTTAAGGAATGTAGTTCATCCTATACGTGCATTTGTGTCATTGGATGAACATTTACGTCATTTTGTGCATCCCAAGGCTTATTCTAATGACTTTTCGTTCTTAAGGAATGAAGTTCATCCTATACGTGCATTTGTTTTATTGGATGAACATTTACGTCATTTTGTGCATTCCAAGGCTTATTTTAATTACTTTTCGTTCTTAAGGAATGTTGTTCATCCAATTAGTGTGTTTGTGTTATGAATTACACATTTACGTCATTTTGTGCATCCCAATGCTTATTCTAATCACTTTTC
>JBBPBO010000003.1:35946944-35958460 GCA_037974295.1 Cicer cuneatum | reverse complement strand
TTTACGTGAATTTGTGCATCCCAATGCTTATTCTAATCACTTTTCGTTCTTAAGGAATGTAGTTCATCTAATAAGTGCATTTGTGTCATTAATTTAACATTTACGTCATTTTGTGCATCCCACAGCTTATTCTAATCACTTTTCGTTCTTAAGGAATGTAGTTCTTCCAATAAGTGCGTTTGTGTCAATGGATGTACATTTACGTCATTTTGTGCATTCCAAGGCTTATTCTATGCACTTTTCGTTCTTAAGGAATGTTGTTCATCCAATTAGTGCGTCTGTGTCATTAATTACACATTTACGTGAATTTGTGCATCCCAATGCTTATTCTAATCACTTTTCGTTCTTAAGGAATGTAGTTCATCTAATAAGTGCATTTGTGTCATTAATTTAACATTTACGTCATTTTGCGCATCCCACAGCTTATTCTAATCACTTTTCGTTCTTAAAGAATGTAGTTCATCCTATACGTGCATTTGTGTCATTGGATGAACATTTACGTCATTTTGTGCATCCCAAGGCTTATTCTAATGACTTTTCGTTCTTAAGGAATGAAGTTCATCCTATACGTGCATTTGTTTTATTGGATGAACATTTACGTCATTTTGTGCATTCCAAGGCTTATTTTAATTACTTTTCGTTCTTAAGGAATGTTGTTCATCCAATTAGTGTGTTTGTGTTATGAATTACACATTTACGTCATTTTGTGCATCCCAATGCTTATTCTAATCACTTTTCGTTCTTAAGGAATGTAGTTCATCTAATAAGTGCATTTGTGTCATCAATTTAACATTTACGTCATTTTGTGCATCCCAAGGCTTATTCTAATCACTTTTCGTTCTTAAGGAATGTAGTTCATCGAATAAGTGCGTTTGTGTCATTGTATGAACATTAACGTCATTTTGTGCATCCCAAGGCTTATTCTAATCACTTTTCTTTCTTATGGAATGTAGTTCATCCTATACGTGCATTTGTGTCATTGGATAAACATTTACGTTATTTTGTACATTTCAAGGCTTATTCTAATCAGTTTTCGTTCTTAAGGAATGTAGTTCATCCTATACGTGCATTTGTGTCATTGGATGAACATTTATGTCATTTTGTGCATTCCAAGGCTTATTCTAATAATTTTTCGTTCTTAAGGAATGAAGTTCATCCTATGTGCGCATTTGTGTCATTGGATGAACATTTAAGTCATTTTGTGCATTCCAAGGCTTATTCTAATCACTTTTCGTTCTTAAGGAATGTTGTTCATCCAATTAGTGCGTTTGTTTCATTAATTACACATTTACGTGAATTTGTGCATCCCAATGCTTATTCTAATCACTTTTCGTTCTTAAGGAATGTAGTTCATCTAATAAGTGCATTTGTGTCATTAATTTAACATTTACGTCATTTTGCGCATCCCACAGCTTATTCTAATCACTTTTCGTTCTTAAGGAATGTAGTTCATCCTATACGTGCATTTGTGTCATTGGATGAACATTTACGTCATTTTGTGCATCCCAAGGCTTATTCTAATGACTTTTCGTTCTTAAGGAATGAAGTTCATCCTATACGTGCATTTGTTTTATTGGATGAACATTTACGTCATTTTGTGCATTCCAAGGCTTATTTTAATTACTTTTCGTTCTTAAGGAATGTTGTTCATCCAATTAGTGTGTTTGTGTTATGAATTACACATTTACGTCATTTTGTGCATCCCAATGCTTATTCTAATCACTTTTCCTTCTTATGGAATGTAGTTCATCCTATACGTGCATTTGTGTCATTGGATAAACATTTACGTTATTTTGTACATTTCAAGGCTTATTCTAATCAGTTTTCGTTCTTAAGGAATCTAGTTCATCCTATACGTGCATTTGTGTCATTGGATGAACATTTATGTCATTTTGTGCATTCCAAGGCTTATTCTAATAATTTTTCGTTCTTAAGGAATGAAGTTCATCCTATATGCACATTTGTGTCATTGGATGAACATTTAAGTCATTTTGTACATTCCAAGGCTTATTCTAATCACTTTTCGTTCTTAAGGAATGTTGTTCATCCAATTAGTGCGTTTGTTTCATTAATTACACATTTACGTGAATTTGTGCATCCCAATGCTTATTCTAATCACTTTTCGTTCTTAAGGAATGTAGTTCATCTAATAAGTGCATTTGTGTCATTAATTTAACATTTACGTCATTTTGTGCATCCCACAGCTTATTCTAATCACTTTTCGTTCTTAAGGAATGTAGTTCTTCCAATAAGTGCGTTTGTGTCAATGGATGTACATTTACGTCATTTTGTGCATTCCAAGGCTTATTCTAAGCACTTTTCGTTCTTAAGGAATGTTGTTCATCGAAATAGTGCGTCTGTGTCATTAATTACACATTTACGTGAATTTGTGCATTCCAATGCTTATTCTAATCACTTTTCGTTCTTAAGGAATGTAGTTCATCTAATAAGTGCATTTGTGTCATTAATTTAACATTTACGTCATTTTGCGCATCCCACGGCTTATTCTAATCACTTTTCGTTCTTAAGGAATGTAGTTCATCCTATACGTGCATTTGTGTCATTGGATGAACATTTACGTCATTTTGTGCATCCCAAGGCTTATTCTAATGACTTTTCGTTCTTAAGGAATGAAGTTCATCCTATACGTGCATTTGTTTTATTGGATGAACATTTACGTCATTTTGTGCATTCCAAGGCTTATTTTAATTACTTTTCGTTCTTAAGGAATGTTGTTCATCCAATTAGTGTGTTTGTGTTATGAACTACACATTTACGTCATTTTGTGCATCCCAATGCGTATTCTAATCACTTTTCGTTCTTAAGGAATGTAGTTCATCTAATAAGTGCATTTGTGTCATTAATTTAACATTTACGTCATTTTGTGCATCCCACAGCTTCTTCTAATCACTTTTCGTTCTTAAGGAATGTAGTTCTTCCAATAAGTGCGTTTGTGTCAATGGATGTACATTTACGTCATTTTGTGCATTCCAAGGCTTATTCTATGCACTTTTCGTTCTTAAGGAATGTTGTTCATCCAATTAGTGCGTCTGTGTCATTAATTACACATTTACGTGAATTTGTGCATCCCAATGCTTATTCTAATCACTTTTCGTTCTTAAGGAATGTAGTTCATCTAATAAGTGCATTTGTGTCATTAATTTAACATTTACGTCATTTTGCGCATCCCACAGCTTATTCTAATCACTTTTCGTTCTTAAGGAATGTAGTTCATCCTATACGTGCATTTGTGTCATTGGATGAACATTTACGTCATTTTGTGCATCCCAAGGCTTATTCTAATGACTTTTCGTTCTTAAGGAATGAAGTTCATCCTATACGTGCATTTGTTTTATTGGATGAACATTTACGTCATTTTGTGCATTCCAAGGCTTATTTTAATTACTTTTCGTTCTTAAGGAATGTTGTTCATCCAATTAGTGTGTTTGTGTTATGAACTACACATTTACGTCATTTTGTGCATCCCTATGCTTATTCTAATCACTTTTCGTTCTTAAGGAATGTAGTTCATCTAATAAGTGCATTTGTGTCATTAATTTAACATTTACGTCATTTTGTGCATCCCAAGGCTTATTCTAATCACTTTTCGTTCTTAAGGAATGTAGTTCATCGAATAAGTGCGTTTGTGTCATTGTATGAACATTAACGTCATTTTGTGCATCCCAAGTCTTATTCTAATCACTTTTCGATCTTAAGGAATGTAGTTCATCCAACAAGTGCGTTTGTGTCATTGGATGAACATTTACGTCATTTTGTGCAATGCAAAGCTTATTCTATTCACTTTTCGTTCTTCAGGAATGTTGTTCATCGAAATAGTGCGTCTGTGTCATTAATTACACATTTACGTGAATTTGTGCATCCCAATGCTTATTCTAATCACTTTTCGTTCTTAAGAAATGTAGTTCATCTAATAAGTGCATTTGTGTCATTAATTTAACATTTACGTCATTTTGTGCATCCCACAGCTTATTCTAATCACTTTTCGTTCTTAAGGAATGTAGTTCTTCCAATAAGTGCGTTTGTGTCAATGGATGTACATTTACGTCATTTTGTGCATTCCAAGGCTTATTCTATGCACTTTTCGTTCTTAAGGAATGTTGTTCATCCAATTAGTGCGTCTGTGTCATTAATTACACATTTACGTGAATTTGTGCATCCCAATGCTTATTCTAATCACTTTTCGTTCTTAAGGAATGTAGTTCATCTAATAGGTGCATTTGTGTCATTAATTTAACATTTACGTCATTTTGCGCATCCCACAGCTTATTCTAATCACTTTTCGTTCTTAAGGAATGTAGTTCATCCTATACGTGCATTTGTGTCATTGGATGAACATTTACGTCATTTTGTGCATCCCAAGGCTTATTCTAATGACTTTTCGTTCTTAAGGAATGAAGTTCATCCTATACGTGCATTTGTTTTATTGGATGAACATTTACGTCATTTTGTGCATTCCAAGGCTTATTTTAATTACTTTTCGTTCTTAAGGAATGTTGTTCATCCAATTAGTGTGTTTGTGTTATGAATTACACATTTACGTCATTTTGTGCATCCCAATGCTTATTCTAATCCCTTTTCCTTCTTATGGAATGTAGTTCATCCTATACGTGCATTTGTGTCATTGGATAAACATTTACGTTATTTTGTACATTTCAAGGCTTATTCTAATCAGTTTTCGTTCTTAAGGAATCTAGTTCATCCTATACGTGCATTTGTGTCATTGGATGAACATTTATGTCATTTTGTGCATTCCAAGGCTTATTCTAATAATTTTTCGTTCTTAAGGAATGAAGTTCATCCTATATGCGCATTTGTGTCGTTGGATGAACATTTAAGTCATTTTGTACATTCCAAGGCTTATTCTAATCACTTTTCGTTCTTAAGGAATGTTGTTCATCCAATTAGTGCGTTTGTTTCATTAATTACACATTTACGTGAATTTGTGCATCCCAATGCTTATTCTAATCACTTTTCGTTCTTAAGGAATGTAGTTCATCTAATAAGTGCATTTGTGTCATTAATTTAACATTTACGTCATTTTGTGCATCCCACAGCTTATTCTAATCACTTTTCGTTCTTAAGGAATGTAGTTCTTCCAATAAGTGCGTTTGTGTCAATGGATGTACATTTACGTTATTTTGTGCATTCCAAGGCTTATTCTAAGCACTTTTCGTTCTTAAGGAATGTTGTTCATCGAAATAGTGCGTCTGTGTCATTAATTACACATTTACGTGAATTTGTGCATCCCAATGCTTATTCTAATCACTTTTCGTTCTTAAGGAATGTAGTTCATCTAATAAGTGCATTTGTGTCATTAATTTAACATTTACGTCATTTTGCGCATCCCACGGCTTATTCTAATCACTTTTCGTTCTTAAGGAATGTAGTTCATCCTATACGTGCATTTGTGTCATTGGATGAACATTTACGTCATTTTGTGCATCCCAAGGCTTATTCTAATGACTTTTCGTTCTTAAGGAATGAAGTTCATCCTATACGTGCATTTGTTTTATTGGATGAACATTTACGTCATTTTGTGCATTCCAAGGCTTATTTTAATTACTTTTCATTCTTAAGGAATGTTGTTCATCCAATTAGTGTGTTTGTGTTATGAACTACACATTTACGTCATTTTGTGCATCCCAATGCTTATTCTAATCACTTTTCGTTCTTAAGGAATGTAGTTCATCTAATAAGTGCATTTGTGTCATTAATTTAACATTTACGTCATTTTGTGCATCCCACAGCTTATTCTAATCACTTTTTGTTCTTAAGGAATGTAGTTCTTCCAATAAGTGCGTTTGTGTCAATGGATGTACATTTACGTCATTTTGTGCATTCCAAGGCTTATTCGATGCACTTTTCGTTCTTAAGGAATGTTGTTCATCCAATTAGTGCGTCTGTGTCATTAATTACACATTTACGTGAATTTGTGCATCCCAATGCTTATTCTAATCTCTTTTCATTCTTAAGGAATGTAGTTCATCTAATAAGTGCATTTGTGTCATTAATTTAACATTTACGTCATTTTGCGCATCCCACAGCTTATTCTAATCACTTTTCGTTCTTAAGGAATGTAGTTCATCCTATACGTGCATTTGTGTCATTGGATGAACATTTACGTCATTTTGTGCATCCCAAGGCTTATTCTAATGACTTTTCGTTCTTAAGGAATGAAGTTCATCCTATACGTGCATTTGTGTCATTGGATGAACATTTACGTCATTTTGGGCATTCGAAGGCTTATTCTAATTACTTTTCGTTCTTAAGGAATGTAGTTCATCCAATAAGTGCGTTTGTGTCGTGGGATGAACATTTACGTCATTTTTTGCATCCCAAGGCTTATTCTAATCACTTTTCGTTCTTAAGGAATGTTGTTCATCCGATAAGTGCGTTTGTGTCATCAATTTAACATTTATGTCATTTTGTGCATCCCAATGCTTATTCTAATCACTTTTTGTTCTTAAGGAATGTATTTCATCCAATAACTGCGTTTGTGTCAATGGATGCACATTTACGTCATTTTGTGCATCCCAAGGCTTATTCTAATCACTTTTCGTTCTTAAGGAATGCAGTTCATCCAATAAGTGCGTTTGTGTCATGGGAAGAACATTTACGTCATTTTGTGCATCCCAAGGCTTATTCTAATCACTTTTCGTTCTTAAGGAATGTAGTTCATCCAATACGTGCATTTGTGTCATTGGATGAACATTTACATCATTTTGTGCATTCCAAGGCTTATTCTAATGACTTTTCGTTCTTAAGGAATGAAGTTCATCCTATACGTGCATCTGTGTCATTGGATGAACATTTACGTCATTTTGTGCATTCCAAGGCTTATTCTAATCACTTTTCGTTCTTAAGGAATGTTGTTCATCCAATAAGTGCGTTTGAGTCATTATTTTAACATTGATGTCATTTTGTGCATCCCAATGCTTATTCTAATCACTTTTCGTTCTTAAGGAATGTAGTTCATCCAATAAGTGCGTTTGTGTCAATGGATGCACATTTACGTTATTTTGTGCATCCCAAGGCTTATTCTAATCACTTTTCGTTTTTAAGGATTGTAGTTCATCCAACAAGTGCGTTGTGTCATTGGATGAACATTTACATCATTTTGTGCATCCCAAGGCTTATTCTAATCAGTTTTTGTTCTTAAGGAATGATGTTCATCCAATAAGTGCGTTTGTGTCATTGGATGAACATTTACGTCATTTTGTGCATTCCAATGCTTATTCTTATCACTTTTCGTTCTTAAGGGATGTAGTCCATCCAATAAATGCGTTTGTGTCATTGGATGAACATTTACGTCATTTTGTGCATCCCATTGCTTATTCTAATCACTTTTCGTACTTAAGGAATGTAGTTCATCCAATAAGTGCATTTATGTCATCGGATGAACATTTATGTCATTTTTTGCATCCCAAGGCTTATGGAATGTAGTTCATCCTCTATGTGCATTTGTGTCATTGGATAAACATTTGCGTCATTTAGTTCATCCAGTATGTGCGTTTGTGTCATTGGATGAAAATTAACGTCATTTTGTGCATCCCAAGGGTTATTCTAATCACTTTTCTTTCTTATGGAATGTAGTTCATCCTATACGTGCATTTGTGTCATTGGATAAACATTTACGTTATTTTGTATATTTCAAGGCTTATTCTAATCAGTTTTCGTTCTTAAGGAATGTAGTTCATCCTATACGTGCATTTGTGTCATTGGATGAACATTTAAGTCATTTTGTGCATTCCAAGGCTTATTCTAATCACTTTTCGTTCTTAAGGAATGTTGTTCATCCAATTAGTGCGTTTGTTTCATTAATTACACATTTACGTGAATTTGTGCATCCCAATGCTTATTCTAATCACTTTTCGTTCTTAAGGAATGTAGTTCATCTAATAAGTGCATTTGTGTCATTAATTTAACGTTTACGTCATTTTGTGCATCCCACAGCTTATTCTAATCACTTTTCGTTCTTAAGGAATGTAGTTCTTCCAATAAGTGCGTTTGTGTCAATGGATGTACATTTACGTCATTTTGTGCATTCCAAGGCTTATTCTAAGCACTTTTCGTTCTTAAGGAATGTTGTTCATCCAATTAGTGCGTCTGTGTCATTAATTACACATTTACGTGAATTTGTGCATCCCAATGCTTATTCTAATCACTTTTCGTTCTTAAGGAATGTAGTTCATCTAATAAGTGCATTTGTGTCATTAATTTAACATTTACGTCATTTTGCGCATCCCACAGCTTATTCTAATCACTTTTCGTTCTTAAAGAATGTAGTTCATCCTATACGTGCATTTGTGTCATTGGATGAACATTTACGTCATTTTGTGCATCCCAAGGCTTATTCTAATGACTTTTCGTTCTTAAGGAATGAAGTTCATCCTATACGTGCATTTGTTTTATTGGATGAACATTTACGTCATTTTGTGCATTCCAAGGCTTATTTTAATTACTTTTCGTTCTTAAGGAATGTTGTTCATCCAATTAGTGTGTTTGTGTTATGAATTACACATTTACGTCATTTTGTGCATCCCAATGCTTATTCTAATCACTTTTCGTTCTTAAGGAATGTAGTTCATCTAATAAGTGCATTTGTGTCATCAATTTAACATTTACGTCATTTTGTGCATCCCAAGGCTTATTCTAATCACTTTTCGTTCTTAAGGAATGTAGTTCATCGAATAAGTGCGTTTGTGTCATTGTATGAACATTAACGTCATTTTGTGCATCCCAAGGCTTATTCTAATCACTTTTCTTTCTTATGGAATGTAGTTCATCCTATACGTGCATTTGTGTCATTGGATAAACATTTACGTTATTTTGTACATTTCAAGGCTTATTCTAATCAGTTTTCGTTCTTAAGGAATGTAGTTCATCCTATACGGGCATTTGTGTCATTGGATGAACATTTATGTCATTTTGTGCATTCCAAGGCTTATTCTAATAATTTTTCGTTCTTAAGGAATGAAGTTCATCCAATATGCGCATTTGTGTCATTGGATGAACATTTAAGTCATTTTGTGCATTCCAAGGCTTATTCTAATCACTTTTCGTTCTTAAGGAATGTTGTTCATCCAATTAGTGCGTTTGTTTCATTAATTACACATTTACGTGAATTTGTGCATCCCAATGCTTATTCTAATCACTTTTCGTTCTTAAGGAATGTAGTTCATCTAATAAGTGCATTTGTGTCATTAATTTAACATTTACGTCATTTTGTGCATCCCACAGCTTATTCTAATCACTTTTCGTTCTTAAGGAATGTAGTTCTTCCAATAAGTGCGTTTGTGTCAATGGATGTACATTTACGTCATTTTGTGCATTCCAAGGCTTATTCTATGCACTTTTCGTTCTTAAGGAATGTTGTTCATCCAATTAGTGCGTCTGTGTCATTAATTACACATTTACGTGAATTTGTGCATCCCAATGCTTATTCTAATCACTTTTCGTTCTTAAGGAATGTAGTTCATCTAATAAGTGCATTTGTGTCATTAATTTAACATTTACGTCATTTTGCGCATCCCACAGCTTATTCTAATCACTTTTCGTTCTTAAGGAATGTAGTTCATCCTATACGTGCATTTGTGTCATTGGATGAACATTTACGTCATTTTGTGCATCCCAAGGCTTATTCTAATGACTTTTCGTTCTTAAGGAATGAAGTTCATCCTATACGTGCATTTGTTTTATTGGGTGAACATTTACGTCATTTTGTGCATTCGAAGGCTTATTTTAATTACTTTTCGTTCTTAAGGAATGTTGTTCATCCAATTAGTGTGTTTGTGTTATGAATTACACATTTACGTCATTTTGTGCATCCCAATGCTTATTCTAATCACTTTTCGTTCTTATGGAATGTAGTTCATCTAATAAGTGCATTTGTGTCATCAATTTAACATTTACGTCATTTTGTGCATCCCAAGGCTTATTCTAATCACTTTTCGTTCTTAAGGAATGTAGTTCATCGAATAAGTGCGTTTGTGTCATTGTATGAACATTAACGTCATTTTGTGCATCCCAAGGCTTATTCTAATCACTTTTCTTTCTTATGGAATGTAGTTCATCCTATACGTGCATTTGTGTCATTGGATAAACATTTACGTTATTTTGTACATTTCAAGGCTTATTCTAATCAGTTTTCGTTCTTAAGGAATGTAGTTCATCCTATACGTGCATTTGTGTCATTGGATGAACATTTATGTCATTTTGTGCATTCCAAGGCTTATTCTAATAATTTTTCGTTCTTAAGGAATGAAGTTCATCCTATGTGCGCATTTGTGTCATTGGATGAACATTTAAGTCATTTTGTGCATTCCAAGGCTTATTCTAATCACTTTTCGTTCTTAAGGAATGTTGTTCATCCAATTAGTGCGTTTGTTTCATTAGTTACACATTTACGTGAATTTGTGCATCCCAATGCTTATTCTAATCACTTTTCGTTCTTAAGGAATGTAGTTCATCTAATAAGTGCATTTGTGTCATTAATTTATCATTTACGTCATTTTGTGCATCCCACAGCTTATTCTAATCACTTTTCGTTCTTAAGGAATGTAGTTCTTCCAATAAGTGCGTTTGTGTCAATGGATGTACATTTACGTCATTTTGTGCATTCCAAGGCTTATTCTATGCACTTTTCGTTCTTAAGGAATGTTGTTCATCCAATTAGTGCGTCTGTGTCATTAATTACACATTTACGTGAATTTGTGCATCCCAATGCTTATTCTAATCACTTTTCGTTCTTAAGGAATGTAGTTCATCTAATAAGTGCATTTGTGTCATTAATTTAACATTTACGTCATTTTGCGCATCCCACAGCTTATTCTAATCACTTTTCGTTCTTAAAGAATGTAGTTCATCCTATACGTGCATTTGTGTCATTGGATGAACATTTACGTCATTTTGTGCATCCCAAGGCTTATTCTAATGACTTTTCGTTCTTAAGGAATGAAGTTCATCCTATACGTGCATTTGTTTTATTGGATGAACATTTACGTCATTTTGTGCATTCCAAGGCTTATTTTAATTACTTTTCGTTCTTAAGGAATGTTGTTCATCCAATTAGTGTGTTTGTGTTATGAATTACACATTTACGTCATTTTGTGCATCCCAATGCTTATTCTAATCACTTTTCGTTCTTAAGGAATGTAGTTCATCTAATAAGTGCATTTGTGTCATCAATTTAACATTTACGTCATTTTGTGCATCCCAAGGCTTATTCTAATCACTTTTCGTTCTTAAGGAATGTAGTTCATCGAATAAGTGCGTTTGTGTCATTGTATGAACATTAACGTCATTTTGTGCATCCCAAGGCTTATTCTAATCACTTTTCTTTCTTATGGAATGTAGTTCATCCTATACGTGCATTTGTGTCATTGGATAAACATTTACGTTATTTTGTACATTTCAAGGCTTATTCTAATCAGTTTTCGTTCTTAAGGAATGTAGTTCATCCTATACGTGCATTTGTGTCATTGGATGAACATTTA
>JBBPBO010000003.1:35892494-35929632 GCA_037974295.1 Cicer cuneatum | reverse complement strand
CTTTTTCTAATCACTTTTCATTCTTAAGGAATGTAGTTCATCCAATAAGTGCGTTTGTGTCATTAGATGAACATTTACGTCATTTTGTGCATCCCAAGGCTTATTCTAATAACTTTTCGTTCTTAAGGAATTTAGTTCATCTAGTAAGTGCGTTTGTGTCATTGGGTGAACATTTACGTTATTTTGTGCATTCCAAGGCTTATTCTAATCACTTTTGGATCTTAAGGAATGTAGTTCATCCTATACGTGCATTTGTGTCATTGGATGAACATTTACGTCATTTTGTGCACTCGAAGGCTTATTCTAATGACTTGTCGTTCTTAAGGAATAAAGTTCATCCTATACGTGCATTTGTATTATTGGATGAACATTTACGTCATTTTCTGCATTCCAAGGCTTATTTTAATCACTTTTCGTTCTTAAGGAATGTTGTTCATCCAATTAGTGCGTTTGTGTCATTAATTTCACATTTACGTCATTTTGTGCATCCCAATGCTTATTCTAATCACTTTTCATTCTTAAGGAATGTAGTTCATCTAATAAGTGCATTTGTGTCATTAATTTAACATTTACGTCATTTTGTGCATCCCAATGCTTATTCTAATCACTTTTCGTTCTTAAGGAATGTAGTTCATCCAATAAGTGCGTTTGCCTCATTGCATGAACATTAACGTCATTTGGTGCATCCCAAGTCTTATTCTAATCACTTTTCGATCTTAAGAAATGTAGTTCATCCAATAAGTGCGTTTGTGTCATTGGATGAACATTTAAGTCATTTGGTGCATTCAAAGGTTTATTCTAATTACTTTTCGTTCTTAAGGAATGTTGTTGATCCAATAAGTGTGTTTGTGTCATTACTTTTACATTTACGTCATTTTGTGCATCCCAAGGCTTATTCTAAGCACTTTTCGTTCTTAAGGAATGTTGGTCATCCAATAAGTGCGTTTGTGTCATTAATTTAACATTTATGTCATTTTGTGCATCCCAATACTTATTCTAATCACTTTCGTTCTTAAGGAATGTAGTTCATCCAATACGTACGTTTGTATCATTGTATGAACATTAACGTCATTTTGTGCATCCTAAGTGTTACTCTAATCACTTTTCGATCTTTAGGAATGTAGTTCATCCAATAAGTGCGTTTGTGTCATTGGATGAACATTTACGTCATTTTGTGCAATGCAAGGCTTATTCTATTCACTTTTCGTTCTTCAGGAATGAAGTTCATCCTATACGTGCATTTGTGTCATCGGATGAACATTTACGTAATTTTGTGCATTCCAAGGCTTATTCTAACAATTTTTCGTTCTTAAGGAATGAAGTTTATCCTATATGCGCATTTGTGTCATTGGATGAACATTTACGTCATTTTATGCATTCCAAGGCTTATTCTAATCACTTTTCGTTCTTAAGGAATGTTGTTCATCCAATTAGTGCGTTTGTGTCATTAATTACAAATTTACGTCATTTTGTGCATCACAATGCTTATTCTAATCACTTTTCGTTCTTAAGGAATGTAGTTCATCTAATAAGTGCATTTGTGTCATTAATTTAACATTTACGTCATTTTGTGCATCCCACAGCTTATTCTAATCACTTTTCGTTTTTAAGGAATGTAGTTCATCCAATAAGTGCGTTTTTGTCATTAGATGAACATTTACGTCATTTTGTGCATCCCAAGGCTTATTCTAATCACTTTTCTTTCTTATGGAACGTAGTTCATCCTATACGTGCATTTGTGTCATTGGATAAACATTTACGTCATTTTGTGCATTCCAAAGCTTATTCTAATCACTTTTTGTTTTTAAGGAATGTAGTTCATCCTATACGTGCATTTGTGTCATTGGATGAACATTTACGTCATTTTGTGCATTCCAAGGCTTATTCTAATGACTTTTCGTTCTTAAGGAATGAAGTTCATCCTATACGTGCATTTGTTTTATTGGATGAACATTTACGTCATTTTGTGCATTCCAAGGCTTATTTTAATTACTTTTCGTTCTTAAGGAATGTTGTTCATCCAATTAGTGTGTTTGTGTTATGAATTACACATTTACGTCATTTTGTGCATCCCAAGGTTTATTCTAATCACTTTTCATTCTTAAGGAATGTAGTTCATCCAATAAGTGCGTTTGTGTCATTGTATGAACATTAACGTCATTTTGTGCATCCCAAGTCTTATTCTAATCACTTTTCGATCTTAAGGAATGTAGTTCATCCAATAAGTGCGTTTGTGTCATTGGATGAACATTTACGTCATTTTGTGCAATGCAAGGCTTATTCTATTCACTTTTCGTTCATCAGGAATGAAGTTCATCCTATACGTGCATTTGTGTCATTGATTTAACATTTATGTCATTTTGTGCATCCCAATACTTATTCTAATCACTTTCGTTCTTAAGGAATGTAGTTCATCCAATACGTACGTTTGTATCATTGTATGAACATTAACGTCATTTTGTGCATCCTAAGTGTTACTCTAATCACTTTTCGATCTTTAGGAATGTAGTTCATCCAATAAGTGCGTTTGTGTCATTGGATGAACATTTACGTCATTTTGTGCAATGCAAGGCTTATTCTATTCACTTTTCGTTCTTCAGGAATGAAGTTCATCCTATACGTGCATTTGTGTCATCGGATGAACATTTACGTAATTTTGTGCATTCCAAGGCTTATTCTAACAATTTTTCGTTCTTAAGGAATGAAGTTTATCCTATATGCGCATTTGTGTCATTGGATGAACATTTACGTCATTTTATGCATTCCAAGGCTTATTCTAATCACTTTTCGTTCTTAAGGAATGTTGTTCATCCAATTAGTGCGTTTGTGTCATTAATTACAAATTTACGTCATTTTGTGCATCACAATGCTTATTCTAATCACTTTTCGTTCTTAAGGAATGTAGTTCATCTAATAAGTGCATTTGTGTCATTAATTTAACATTTACGTCATTTTGTGCATCCCACAGCTTATTCTAATCACTTTTCGTTTTTAAGGAATGTAGTTCATCCAATAAGTGCGTTTTTGTCATTAGATGAACATTTACGTCATTTTGTGCATCCCAAGGCTTATTCTAATCACTTTTCTTTCTTATGGAACGTAGTTCATCCTATACGTGCATTTGTGTCATTGGATAAACATTTACGTCATTTTGTGCATTCCAAAGCTTATTCTAATCACTTTTTGTTTTTAAGGAATGTAGTTCATCCTATACGTGCATTTGTGTCATTGGATGAACATTTACGTCATTTTGTGCATTCCAAGGCTTATTCTAATGACTTTTCGTTCTTAAGGAATGAAGTTCATCCTATACGTGCATTTGTTTTATTGGATGAACATTTACGTCATTTTGTGCATTCCAAGGCTTATTTTAATTACTTTTCGTTCTTAAGGAATGTTGTTCATCCAATTAGTGTGTTTGTGTTATGAATTACACATTTACGTCATTTTGTGCATCCCAAGGTTTATTCTAATCACTTTTCATTCTTAAGGAATGTAGTTCATCCAATAAGTGCGTTTGTGTCATTGTATGAACATTAACGTCATTTTGTGCATCCCAAGTCTTATTCTAATCACTTTTCGATCTTAAGGAATGTAGTTCATCCAATAAGTGCGTTTGTGTCATTGGATGAACATTTACGTCATTTTGTGCAATGCAAGGCTTATTCTATTCACTTTTCGTTCATCAGGAATGAAGTTCATCCTATACGTGCATTTGTGTCATTGGATGAACATTTACGTCATTTTGTGCATTCCAAGGCTTATTCTAATTACTTTTCGTTCTTAAGGAATTTTGTTCATCCAATAAGTGCATTTGTGTCATTAGTTTTATATTTACGTCATTTTGTGCATCCCAAGGCTTATTCTAATCACTTTTCATTCTTACGGAATGTTGTTTATCCAATAAGTGTGTTTGTGTCATTGGATGAAAATTTACGACATTTTGTGCATCCCAAGTCTTTTTCTAATCACTTTTCATTCTTAAGGAATGTAGTTCATCCAATAAGTGCGTTTGTGTCATTAGATGAACATTTACGTCATTTTGTGCATCCCAAGGCTTATTCTAATAACTTTTCGTTCTTAAGGAATTTAGTTCATCTAGTAAGTGCGTTTGTGTCATTGGGTGAACATTTACGTTATTTTGTGCATTCCAAGGCTTATTCTAATCACTTTTGGATCTTAAGGAATGTAGTTCATCCTATACGTGCATTTGTGTCATGGATGAACATTTACGTCATTTTGTGCACTCGAAGGCTTATTCTAATGACTTGTCGTTCTTAAGGAATAAATTTCATCCTATACGTGCATTTGTGTTATTGGATGAACATTTACGTCATTTTCTACATTCCAAGGCTTATTTTAATCACTTTTCGTTCTTAAGGAATGTTGTTCATCCAATTAGTGCGTTTGTGT
This sequence comes from Cicer cuneatum, assembly GCA_037974295.1. Taxonomy (NCBI): domain Eukaryota; kingdom Viridiplantae; phylum Streptophyta; class Magnoliopsida; order Fabales; family Fabaceae; genus Cicer; species Cicer cuneatum. The sequence goes on along the minus strand of JBBPBO010000003.1, from coordinate 35,925,219 downwards.
CATTAATTTCACATTTACGTCATTTTGTGCATCCCAATGCTTATTCTAATCACTTTTCGTTCTTAAGGAATGTAGTTCATCTAATAAGTGCATTTGTGTCATTAATTTAACATTTACGTCATTTTGTGCATCCCAATGCTTATTCTAATCACTTTTCGTTCTAAAGGAATGTAGTTCATCCAATAAGTGCGTTTGCCACATTGCATGAACATTAACGTCATTCGGTGCATCCCAAGTCTTATTCTAATCACTTTTCGATCTTAAGAAATGTAGTTCATCCAATAAGTGCGTTTGTGTCATTGGATGAACATTTAAGTCATTTGGTGCATTCAAAGGTTTATTCTAATTACTTTTCGTTCTTAAGGAATGTTGTTGATCCAATAAGTGCGTTTGTGTCATTACTTTTACATTTACGTCATTTTGTGCATCCCAAGGCTTATTCTAAGCACTTTTCGTTCTTAAGGAATGTTGGTCATCCAATAAGTGCGTTTGTGTCATTAATTTAACATTTATGTCATTTTGTGCATCCCAATACTTATTCTACTCACTTTCGTTCTGAAGGAATGTAGTTCATCCAATAAGTGCGTTTGTATCATTGTATGAACATTAACGTCATTTTGTGCATCCTAAGTCTTATTCTAATCACTTTTCGATCTTTAGGAATGTAGTTCATCCAATAAGTGCGTTTGTGTCATTGGATGAACATTTACGTCATTTTGTGCAATGCAAGGCTTATTCTATTCACTTTTCGTTCTTCAGGAATGAAGTTCATCCTATACGTGCATTTGTGTCATCGGATGAACATTTACGTCATTTTGTGCATTCCAAGGCTTATTCTAACAATTTTTCGTTCTTAAGGAATGAAGTTCATCCTATATGCGCATTTGTGTCATTGGATGAACATTTACGTCATTTTATGCATTCCAAGGCTTATTCTAATCACTTTTCGTTCTTAAGGAATGTTGTTCATCCAATTAGTGCGTTTGTGTCATTAATTACACATTTACGTCATTTTGTGCATCCCAATGCTTATTCTAATCACTTTTCGTTCTTAAGGAATGTAGTTCATCTAATAAGTTCATTTGTGTCATTAATTTAACATTTACGTCATTTTGTGCATCCCACAGCTTATTCTAATCACTTTTCGTTCTTAAGGAATGTAGTTCATCCAATAAGTGCGTTTTTGTCATTAGATGAACATTTACGTCATTTTGTGCATCCCAAGGCTTATTCTAATCACTTTTCTTTCTTATGGAATGTAGTTCATCCTATACGTGCATTTGTGTCATTGGATAAACATTTACGTCATTTTGTGCATTCCAAGGCTTATTCTAATCACTTTTTGTTTTTAAGGAATGTAGTTCATCCTATACGTGCATTTGTGTCATTGGATGAACATTTACGTCATTTTGTGCATTCCAAGGCTTATTCTAATGACTTTTCGTTCTTAAGGAATGAAGTTCATCCTATACGTGCATTTGTTTTATTGGATGAACATTTACGTCATTTTGTGCATTCCAAGGCTTATTTTAATTACTTTTCGTTCTTAAGGAATGTTGTTCATCCAATTAGTGTGTTTGTGTTATGAATTACACATTTACGTCATTTTGTGCATCCCAATGCTTATTCTAATCACTTTTCGTTCTTAAGGAATGTAGTTCATCTAATAAGTGCATTTGTGTCATTAATTTAACATTTACGTCATTTTGTGCATCCCAATGCTTATTCTAATCACTTTTCGTTCTAAAGGAATGTAGTTCATCCAATAAGTGCGTTTGCCACATTGCATGAACATTAACGTCATTCGGTGCATCCCAAGTCTTATTCTAATCACTTTTCGATCTTAAGAAATGTAGTTCATCCAATAAGTGCGTTTGTGTCATTGGATGAACATTTAAGTCATTTGGTGCATTCAAAGGTTTATTCTAATTACTTTTCGTTCTTAAGGAATGTTGTTGATCCAATAAGTGCGTTTGTGTCATTACTTTTACATTTACGTCATTTTGTGCATCCCAAGGCTTATTCTAAGCACTTTTCGTTCTTAAGGAATGTTGGTCATCCAATAAGTGCGTTTGTGTCATTAATTTAACATTTATGTCATTTTGTGCATCCCAATACTTATTCTACTCACTTTCGTTCTGAAGGAATGTAGTTCATCCAATAAGTGCGTTTGTATCATTGTATGAACATTAACGTCATTTTGTGCATCCTAAGTCTTATTCTAATCACTTTTCGATCTTTAGGAATGTAGTTCATCCAATAAGTGCGTTTGTGTCATTGGATGAACATTTACGTCATTTTGTGCAATGCAAGGCTTATTCTATTCACTTTTCGTTCTTCAGGAATGAAGTTCATCCTATACGTGCATTTGTGTCATCGGATGAACATTTACGTCATTTTGTGCATTCCAAGGCTTATTCTAACAATTTTTCGTTTTTAAGGAATGAAGTTCATCCTATATGCGCATTTGTGTCATTGGATGAACATTTACGTCATTTTATGCATTCCAAGGCTTATTCTAATCACTTTTCGTTCTTAAGGAATGTTGTTCATCCAATTAGTGCGTTTGTGTCATTAATTACACATTTACGTCATTTTGTGCATCCCAATGCTTATTCTAATCACTTTTCGTTCTTAAGGAATGTAGTTTATCTAATAAGTTCATTTGTGTCATTAATTTAACATTTACGTCATTTTGTGCATCCCACAGCTTATTCTAATCACTTTTCGTTCTTAAGGAATGTAGTTCATCCAATAAGTGCGTTTTTGTCATTAGATGAACATTTACGTCATTTTGTGCATCCCAAGGCTTATTCTAATCACTTTTCTTTCTTATGGAATGTAGTTCATCCTATACGTGCATTTGTGTCATTGGATAAACATTTACGTCATTTTGTGCATTCCAAGGCTTATTCTAATCACTTTTTGTTTTTAAGGAATGTAGTTCATCCTATACGTGCATTTGTGTCATTGGATGAACATTTACGTCATTTTGTGCATTCCAAGGCTTATTCTAATGTCTTTTCGTTCTTAAGGAATGAAGTTCATCCTATACGTGCATTTGTTTTATTGGATGAACATTTACGTCATTTTGTGCATTCCAAGGCTTATTTTAATTACTTTTCGTTCTTAAGGAATGTTGTTCATCCAATTAGTGTGTTTGTGTTATGAATTACACATTTACGTCATTTTGTGCATCCCAAGGTTTATTCTAATCACTTTTCATTCTTAAGGAATGTAGTTCATCCAATAAGTGCGTTTGTGTCATTGTATGAACATTAACGTCATTTTGTGCATCCCAAGTCTTATTCTAATCACTTTTCGATCTTAAGGAATGTAGTTCATCCAGTAAGTGCGTTTGTGTCATTGGATGAACATTTACGTCATTTTGTGCAATGCAAGGCTTATTCTATTCACTTTTCGTTCATCAGGAATGAAGTTCATCCTATACGTGCATTTGTGTCATTGGATGAACATTTACGTCATTTTGTGCATTCCAAGGCTTATTCTAATTACTTTTCGTTCTTAAGGAATGTTGTTCATCCAATAAGTGCATTTGTGTCATTAGTTTTACATTTACGTCATTTTGTGCATCCCAAGGCTTATTCTAATCACTTTTCGTTCTTACGGAATGTTGTTTATCCAATAAGTGTGTTTGTGTCATTGGATGAAAGTTTACGACATTTTGTGCATCCCAAGTCTTTTTCTAATCACTTTTCATTCTTAAGGAATGTAGTTCATCCAATAAGTGCGTTTGTGTCATTAGATGAACATTTACGTCATTTTGTGCATCCCAAGGCTTATTCTAATAACTTTTCGTTCTTAAGGAATTTAGTTCATCTAGTAAGTGCGTTTGTGTCATTGGATGAACATTTACGTCATTTTGTGCACTCGAAGGCTTATTCTAATGACTTGTCGTTCTTAAGGAATGAAGTTCATCCTATACGTGCATTTGTGTCATCGGATGAACATTTACGTCATTTTGTGCATTCCAAGGCTTATTCTAACAATTTTTCGTTCTTAAGGAATGAAGTTCATCCTATATGCGCATTTGTGTCATTGGATGAACATTTACGTCATTTTATGCATTCCAAGGCTTATTCTAATCACTTTTCGTTCTTAAGGAATGTTGTTCATCCAATTAGTGCGTTTGTGTCATTAATTACACATTTACGTCATTTTGTGCATCCCAATGCTTATTCGAATCACTTTTCGTTCTTAAGGAATGTAGTTCATCTAATAAGTGCATTTGTGTCATTAATTTAACATTTACGTCATTTTGTGCATCCCACAGCTTATTCTAATCACTTTTCGATCTTAAGGAATGTAGTTCATCCAATAAGTGCGTTTTTGTCATTAATTACACATTTACGTCATTTTGTGCATCCCAAGGCTTATACTAATCACTTTTCTTTCTTATGGAATGTAGTTCATCCTATACGTGCATTTGAGTCATTGGATAAACATTTACGTCATTTTGTGCATTCCAAGGCTTATTCTAATCACTTTTTGTTTTTAAGGAATGTAGTTCATCCTATACGTGCATTTGTGTCATTGGATGAAAATTTACGTCATTTTGTGCATTCCAAGGCTTATTCTAATGACTTTTCGTTCTTAAGGAATGAAGTTCATCCTATACGTGCATTTGTTTTATTGGATGAACATTTACGTCATTTTGTGCAATGCAAGGCTTATTGTATTCACTTTTCGTTCTTAAGGAATGTTGTTCATCCAATAAGTGCATTTGTGTCATTAGTTTTACATTTACGTCATTTTGTGCATCCCAAGGCTTATGCTAATCACTTTTCGTTCTTAAGGAATGTAGTTCATCCAATAAGTGCGTTTGTGTCATTGTATGAACATTAACGTCATTTTATGCATCCCAAGTCTTATTCTAATCACTTTTCGATCTTAACGAATGTAGTTCATCCAATAAGTGCGTTTGTGTCATTGGATGAACATTTACGTCATTTTGTGCAATGCAAGGCTTATTGTATTCACTTTTCGTTCTTCAGGAATGAAGTTCATCGTATACGTGCATTTGTGTCATTGGATGAACATTTACGTCATTTTGTGCATTCCAAGGCTTATTCTAATTACTTTTCGTTCTTAAGGAATGTTGTTCATCCAATAAGTGCATTTGTGTCATTAGTTTTACATTTACGTCATTTTGTGCATCCCAAGGCTTATGCTAATCACTTTTCGTTCTTACGGAATGTTTTTTATCCAATAAGTGTGTTTGTGTCATTGGATGAAAATTTACGACATTTTGTGCATCCCAAGTCTTTTTCTAATCACTTTTCATTCTTAAGGAATGTAGTTCATCCAATAAGTGCGTTTGTATCATTAGCTGAACATTTACGTCATTTTGTGCATCCCAAGCCTTATTCTAATAACTTTTCGTTCTTAAGGAATTTAGTTCATCTAGTAAGTGTGTTTGTGTCATTGGGTGAACATTTACGTTATTTTGTGCATTCCAAGGCTTATTCTAATCACTTTTGGTTCTTAAGGAATGTAGTTCATCCTATACGTGCATTTGTGTCATTGGATGAACATTTACGTCATTTTGTGCACTCGAAGGCTTATTCTAATGACTTGTCGTTCTTAAGGAATAAAGTTCATCCTATACGTGCATTTGTGTTATTGGATGAACATTTACGTCATTTTCTGCATTCCAAGGCTTATTTTAATCACCTTTCGTTCTTAAGGAATGCTGTTCATCCAATTAGTGCGTTTGTGTCATTAATTTCACATTTACGTCATTTTGTGCATCCCAATGCTTATTCTAATCACTTTTCGTTCTTAAGGAATGTAGTTCATCTAATAAGTGTATTTGTGTCATTAATTTAACATTTACGTCATTTTGTGCATTCCAAGGCTTATTCTAATGACTTTTCGTTCTTAAGGAATGAAGTTCATCCTATACGTGCATTTGTTTTATTGGATGAACATTTACGTCATTTTGTGCATTCCAAGGCTTATTCTAATGACTTTTCGTTCTTAAGGAATGAAGTTCATCCTATACGTGCATTTGTTTTATTGGATGAACATTTACGTCATTCTGTGCATTCCAACGCTTATTTTAATTACTTTTCGTTCTTAAGGAATGTAGTTCATCTAATAAGTGTGTTTGTGTCATTTATTTAACATTTACGTCATTTTGTGCATCCCAAGGCTTATTCTAATCACTTTTCGTTCTTAAGGAATGTTGTTCATCCAATAAGTGCATTTGTGTCATTAGTTTTACATTTACGTCATTTTGTGCATCCCAAGGCTTATTCTAATCACTTTTCGTTCTTACGGAATGTTGTTTATCCAATAAGTGTGTTTGTGTCATTGGATGAAAATTTACGACATTTTGTGCATCCCAAGTCTTTTTCTAATCACTTTTCATTCTTAAGGAATGTAGTTCATCCAATAAGTGCGTTTGTATCATTAGCTGAACATTTACGTCATTTTGTGCATCCCAAGCCTTATTCTAATAACTTTTCGTTCTTAAGGAATTTAGTTCATCTAGTAAGTGTGTTTGTGTCATTGGGTGAACATTTACGTTATTTTGTGCATTCCAAGGCTTATTCTAATCACTATTGGTTCTTAAGGAATGTAGTTCATCCTATACGTGCATTTGTGTCATTGGATGAACATTTACGTCATTTTGTGCACTCGAAGGCTTATTCTAATGACTTGTCGTTCTTAAGGAATAAAGTTCATCCTATACGTGCATTTGTGTTATTGGATGAACATTTACGTCATTTTCTGCATTCCAAGGCTTATTTTAATCACCTTTCGTTCTTAAGGAATGCTGTTCATCCAATTAGTGCGTTTGTGTCATTAATTTCACATTTACGTCATTTTGTGCATCCCAATGCTTATTCTAATCACTTTTCGTTCTTAAGGAATGTAGTTCATCTAATAAGTGTATTTGTGTCATTAATTTAACATTTACGTCATTTTGTGCATTCCAAGGCTTATTCTAATGACTTTTCGTTCTTAAGGAATGAAGTTCATCCTATACGTGCATTTGTTTTATTGGATGAACATTTACGTCATTTTGTGCATTCCAAGGCTTATTCTAATGACTTTTCGTTCTTAAGGAATGAAGTTCATCCTATACGTGCATTTGTTTTATTGGATGAACATTTACGTCATTCTGTGCATTCCAACGCTTATTTTAATTACTTTTCGTTCTTAAGGAATGTAGTTCATCTAATAAGTGTGTTTGTGTCATTTATTTAACATTTACGTCATTTTGTGCATCCCAAGGCTTATTCTAATCACTTTTCGTTCTTAAGGAATGTTGTTCATCCAATAAGTGCATTTGTGTCATTAGTTTTACATTTACGTCATTTTGTGCATCCCAAGGCTTATTCTAATCACTTTTCGTTCTTACGGAATGTTGTTTATCCAATAAGTGTGTTTGTGTCATTGGATGAAAATTTACGACATTTTGTGCATCCCAAGTCTTTTTCTAATCACTTTTCATTCTTAAGGAATGTAGTTCATCCAATAAGTGCGTTTGTATCATTAGCTGAACATTTACGTCATTTTGTGCATCCCAAGCCTTATTCTAATAACTTTTCGTTCTTAAGGAATTTAGTTCATCTAGTAAGTGTGTTTGTGTCATTGGGTGAACATTTACGTTATTTTGTGCATTCCAAGGCTTATTCTAATCACTATTGGTTCTTAAGGAATGTAGTTCATCCTATACGTGCATTTGTGTCATTGGATGAACATTTACGTCATTTTGTGCACTCGAAGGCTTATTCTAATGACTTGTCGTTCTTAAGGAATAAAGTTCATCCTATACGTGCATTTGTGTTATTGGATGAACATTTACGTCATTTTCTGCATTCCAAGGCTTATTTTAATCACCTTTCGTTCTTAAGGAATGCTGTTCATCCAATTAGTGCGTTTGTGTCATTAATTTCACATTTACGTCATTTTGTGCATCCCAATGCTTATTCTAATCACTTTTCGTTCTTAAGGAATGTAGTTCATCTAATAAGTGTATTTGTGTCATTAATTTAACATTTACGTCATTTTGTGCATTCCAAGGCTTATTCTAATGACTTTTCGTTCTTAAGGAATGAAGTTCATCCTATACGTGCATTTGTTTTATTGGATGAACATTTACGTCATTTTGTGCATTCCAAGGCTTATTCTAATGACTTTTCGTTCTTAAGGAATGAAGTTCATCCTATACGTGCATTTGTTTTATTGGATGAACATTTACGTCATTCTGTGCATTCCAACGCTTATTTTAATTACTTTTCGTTCTTAAGGAATGTAGTTCATCTAATAAGTGTGTTTGTGTCATTTATTTAACATTTACGTCATTTTGTGCATCCCAAGGCTTATTCTAATCACTTTTCGTTCTTAAGGAATGTTGTTCATCCAATAAGTGCATTTGTGTCATTAGTTTTACAGTTACGTCATTTTGTGCATCCCAAGGCTTATTCTAATCACTTTTCGTTCTTACGGAATGTTGTTTATCCAATAAGTGTGTTTGTGTCATTGGATGAAAATTTACGACATTTTGTGCATCCCAAGTCTTTTTCTAATCACTTTTCATTCTTAAGGAATGTAGTTCATCCAATAAGTGCGTTTGTATCATTAGATGAACATTTACGTCATTTTGTGCATCCCAAGGCTTATTCTAATAACTTTTCGTTCTTAAGGAATTTAGTTCATCTAGTAAGTGTGTTTGTGTCATTGGGTGAATATTTACGTTATTTTGTGCATTCCAAGGCTTATTCTAATCACTATTGGTTCTTAAGGAATGTAGTTCATCCTATACGTGCATTTGTGTCATTGGATGAACATTTACGTCATTTTGTGCACTCGAAGGCTTATTCTAATGACTTGTCGTTCTTAAGGAATAAAGTTAATCCTATACGTGCATTTGTGTTATTGGATGAACATTTACGTCATTTTCTGCATTCCAAGGCTTATTTTAATCACCTTTCGTTCTTAAGGAATGTTGTTCATCCAATTAGTGCGTTTGTGTCATTAATTTCATATTTACGTCATTTTGTGCATCCCAATGCTTATTCTAATCACTTTTCGTTCTTAAGGAATGTAGTTCATCTAATAAGTGCATTTGTGTCATTAATTTAACATTTACGTCATTTTGTGCATTCCAAGGCTTATTCTAATGACTTTTCGTTCTTAAGGAATGAAGTTCATCCTATACGTGCATTTGTTTTATTGGATGAACATTTACGTCATTTTGTGCATTCCAAGGCTTATTCTAATCACTTTTTGTTCTTAAGGAATGTTGTTCATCCTATACGTGCATTTGTGTCATTGGATGAACATTTACGTCATTTTGTGCATTCCATGGCTTATTCTAATGTCTTTTCGTTCTTAAGGAATGAAGTTCATCCTATACGTGCATTTGTTTTATTGGATGAACATTTACGTCATTTTGTGCATTCCAAGGCTTAATTTAATTACTTTTCGTTCTTAAGGAATGTTGTTCATCCAATTAGTGTGTTTGTGTTATGAATTACACATTTACGTCATTTTGTGCATCCCAATGCTTATTCTAATCAGTTTTCGTTCTTAAGGAATGTACTTAATCGAAGTCTTATTCTAATTACATTTCATTCTTAAGGAATGTAGTTTATCCAATAAGTGCGTTTGTGTCATTGGATGAACATTTACGTCATATTGTGCATTCCGAGGCTTATTCTAATCACTTTTCGTTCTTAACTAATGTTTTTCATATAATGAGTGCGTTTGTGTCATTAATTTAACATTTACGTCATTTTGTGCATCCCAAGGCTTATTCTAATCACTTTTCGTTCTTAAGGAATGTAGTCCATCCAATAAATGCGTTTGTGTCATTGGATGAACATTTACGTCATTTTGTGCATCCCAAGTCTTATTCTAATCACTTTTCGTTCTTAATGAATGCAGTTCATCCAATATGTGCGTTTGTGTCAATGGATGCACATTTACGTCATTTTGTGCATCCCAAGGCTTATTCTAATCACTTTTCGTTCTTAAGGAAAGTTGTTCATCTAGTAAGTGCGTTTGTGTCATTGGATGAACATTTACGTCATTTTGTGCATTCCAAGGTTTGTTCTAATCACTTTTTGTTCTTAAGGAATGTAGTTCATCCTATACGTGCATTTGTGTCATTGGATGAACATTTACGTCATTTTGTGCATTCCAAGGCTTATTCTAATGACTTTTCGTTCTTAAGGAATGAAGTTCATCCTATACGTGCATTTGTTTTATTGGATGAACATTTACGTCATTCTGTGCATTCCAACGCTTATTTTAATTACTTTTCGTTCTTAAGGAATGTAGTTCATCTAATAAGTGTGTTTGTGTCATTTATTTAACATTTACGTCATTTTGTGCATCCCAAGGCTTATTCTAATCACTTTTTGTTCTTAAGGAATGTAGTTCATCCAATAAGTGTGTTTGTGTCATTGTATGAACATTAACGTCATTTTATGCATCCCAAGTCTTATTCTAATGACTTTTCGATCTTAAGGAATGTAGTTCATCCAATAAGTGCGTTTGTGTCATTGGATGAACATTTACGTCATTTTGTGCAATGCAAGGCTTATTCTATTCACTTTTCGTTCTTCAGGAATGAAGTTCATCCTATACGTGCATTTGTGTCATTGGATGAACATTTACGTCATTTTGTGCATTCCAAGGCTTATTCTAATTAATTTTCGTTCTTAAGGAATGTTGATCATCCAATAAGTGCGTTTGTGTCATTAGTTTTACATTTACGTCATTTTGTGCATCCCAAGGCTTATTCTAATTACTTTTCGTTCTTACGGAATGTTGTTTATCCAATAAGTGTGTTTGTGTCATTGGATGAAAATTTACGACATTTTGTGCATCCCAAGTCTTTTTCTAATCACTTTTCCTTCTTAAGGAATGTAGTTCATCCAATAAGTGCGTTGTGTCATTAGATGAACATTTACGTCATTTTATGCATCCCAAGGCTTATTCTAATAACTATTCGTTCTTAAGGAATTTAGTTCATCTAGTAAGTGCGTTTGTGTCATTGGGTGAACATTTACGTTATTTTGTGCATTCCAAGGCTTATTCTAATCACTTTTTGTTCTTAAGGAATGTAGTTCATCCTATACGTGCATTTGTGTCATTGGATGAACATTTACGTCATTTTGTGCACTCGAAGGCTTATTCTAATGACTTGTCGTTCTTAAGGAATGAAGTTCATCCTATACGTGCATTTGTGTTATTGGATGAACATTTACGTCATTTTCTGCATTCCAAGGCTTATTTTAATCACTTTTCGTTCTTAAGGAATGTTGTTCATCCAATTAGTGCGTTTGTGTCATTAATTTCACATTTACGTCATTTTGTGCATCCCAATGCTTATTCTAATCACTTTTCGTTCTTAAGGAATGTAGTTCATCTAATAAGTGTATTTGTGTCATTAATTTAACATTTACGTCATTTTGTGCATCCCAATGCTTATTCTAATCACTTTTCGTTCTTAAGGAATGTAGTTCATCCAATAAGTGCGTTTGCCTCATTGCATGAACATTAACGTCATTTGGTGCATCCCAAGTCTTATTCTAATCACTTTTCGATCTTAAGAAATGTAGTTCATCCAATAAGTGCGTTTGTGTCATTGGATGAACATTTAAGTCATTTGGTGCATTCAAAGGTTTATTCTAATTACTTTTCGTTCTTAAGGAATGTTGTTGATCCAATAAGTGCGTTTGTGTCATTACTTTTACATTTACGTCATTTTGTGCATTCCAAGGCTTATTCTAAGCACTTTTCGTTCTTAAGGAATGTTGGTCATCCAATAAGTGCGTTTGTGTCATTAATTTAACATTTATGTCATTTTGTGCATCCCAATACTTATTCTAATCACTTTCGTTCTTAAGGAATGTAGTTCATCCAATAAGTGCGTTTGTATCATTGTATGAACATTAACGTCATTTTGTGCATCCTAAGTCTTATTCTAATCACTTTTCGATCTTTATGAATGTAGTTCATCCAATAAGTGCGTTTGTGTCATTGGATGAACATTTACGTCCTTTTGTGCAATGCAAGGCTTATTCTATTCACTTTTCGTTCTTCAGTAATGAAGTTCATCCTATACGTGCAATTGTGTCATCGGATGAATATTTACGTCATTTTGTGCATTCCACGGCTTATTCTAACAATTTTTCGTTCTTAAGGAATGAAGTTCATCCTATATGCGCATTTGTGTCATTGGATGAACATTTACGTCATTTTATGCATTCCAAGGCTTATTCTAATCACTTTTCGTTCTTAAGGAATGTAGTTCATCCAATAAGTGCGTCTGTGTCATTGTATGAACATTAACGTCATTTTGTGCATCCCAAGTCTTATTCTAATCACTTTTCGTTCTTAATGAATGTAGTTCATCCAATAAGTGCGTTTGTGTCAATGCATACACATTTACGACATTTTGTGCATCCCAAGGCTTATTCTAATCACTTTTCGTTCTTAAGGAATGTAGTCCATCCAATAAATGCGTTTGTGTCATTGGATGAACATTTACGTCATTTTGTGCAACCCAAGGCTTATTCTACTCACTTTTCGTTCTTAAGGAATGTAGTTCATCCAATAAGTGCGTTTGTGTCATGGGATGAACATTTACGTCATTTTTTGCATCCCAAGGCTTATTCTAATCACTTTTCGTTCTTAAGGAATGTAGTTCATCCAGTATGTGCGTTTGTGTCATTGGATGAAAATTAACGTCATTTTGTGTATTCCAAGGCTTATTCTAATCACTTTTGGTTCTTAACGAATGTAGTTCATCCAATAAGTGCGTTTGTGTCATTGGATGAACATTTACGTCATTTTGTGCATCACAAGGCTTATTTTAATAATTTTTCGTTCTTATGGAATGAAGTTCATCCTATATGTGCATTTGTGTCACAGGATGAAAATTTACGTCATTTTGTGCATTCCAAGGCTTATTCTAATCACTTTTCGTTCTTAAGGAATGTTGTTCATCCAATTAGTGCGTTTGTGTCATTAGATGAACATTTACGTCATTTTGTGCATCCCAAGGTTTATTCTAATCACTTTTCTTTCTCATGGAATGTAGTTCATCCTATACGTGCATTTGTGTCATTGGATAAACATTTACGTCATTTTGTGCATTTCAAGGCTTATTCTAATCACTTTTTGTTCTTAAGGAATGTTGTTCATCAAATAAGTGCGTTTGTGTCATGAGATGATCATTTACGTCATTTTTTGCATCCCAAGGCGTATTCTAATAACTTTTCGTTCTTAAGGAAAGTTGTTCATCTAGTAAGTGCGTTTGTGTCAGTGGATGAACATTTACGTCATTTTGTGCATTCCAAGGCTTATTCTAATCACTTTTCGTTCTTAAGGAATGAAGTTCATCCTATACGTGCATTTGTTTTATTGGATGAACATTTACGTCATTTTGTGCATTCCAAGGCTTATTTTAATTACTTTTCGTTCTTAAGGAATGTTGTTCATCCAATTAGTGTGTTTGTGTTATGAATTACACATTTACGTCATTTTGTGCATCCCAATGCTTATTTTAATCACTTTTCGTTCTTAAGGAATATAGTTCATCTAATAAGTGCATTTGTGTCATTAATTTAACATTTACGTCATTTTGTGCATCCCAAGGCTTATTCTAATCACTTTTCGTTCTTAAGGAATGTAGTTCATCTAGTAAGTGCGTTTGTGTCATTGGATGAACATTTACGTCATTTTGTGCATTCAAAGGCTTATTCTAATTACTTTTCGTTCTTAAGGAATGTTGTTCATACAATAAGTGCGTTTGTGTCATTAATTTTACATTTACGTCATTTTGTGCATCCCAATGCTTATTCTTCTCACTTTTCGTTCTTAAGGAATGTAGTGCATCAATTAAGTGCGTTTGTGTCATTGGATGAACATTTACGTCATTTTGTGCATCCAAAGGCTTATTCTAATCACGTTTCATTCTTAAGGAATGTAGTTCATCCAATAAGTGTGTTTGTGTCATTGGATGAAAATTTACGTCATTTTTTGCATCCCAAGGCTTATTCTAAGCACTTTTCGTTCTTAAGGAATGTAGTTCATCCAATAAGTGCGTTTGTGTCATTGGATGAACATTTACGTCATTTTGTGCATCACAAGGCTTATTCTAATAACTTTTCGTTCTTAAGGAATGTAGTTCATCTAGTAAGTGCGTTTGTGTCATTGGATGAACATTTACGTCATTTTGTTCATTCCAAGGCTTATTCTAATCACTTTTTGGTCTTAAGGAATGTAGTTCATCCTCTACGTGCATTTGTGTCACTGGATGAACATTTACGTCATTTTCTGCATTCGAAGGCTTATTCGAATGACTTTTCGTTTTTAAGGAATGAAGTTCATCCTATACGTGCATTTGTGTCATTGGATGAACATTTACGTCATTTTGTGCATTCCAAGGCTTATTCTAATGACTTTTCGTTCTTAAGGAATGTTGTTCATCCAATTAGTGCGTTTGTGTCATTAATTACACATTTACGTCATTTTGTGCATCCCAATGCTTATTCTAATCACTTTTCGTTCTTAAGGAATGTAGTTTATCTAATAAGTGCATTTGTTTCATTAATTTAATATTTACGTCATTTTGTGCATCCCAATGCTTATTCTAATCACTTTTCGTTCATAAGGAATGTAGTTCATCCAATAAGTGCGTTTGTGTCATTGCATGAACATTAACATCATTTTGTGCATCCCAAGTCTTATTCTAATCACTTTTCGATCTTAAGAATGTAGTTCATCCAATTAAGTGCGTTTGTGTCATTGGATGAACATTTACGTCATTTTGTGCAATGCAAGGCTTATTCTAATCACTTTTCGTTCTTAAGGAATGAAGTTCGTCCCATATGTGCATTTGTGTCATGGGATGAACATTTACGTCATTTTGTGCATTCAAAGGCTTATTCTAATTACTTTTCATTCTTAAGGAATGTTGTTCATCCAATAAGTGCGTTTGGGTCATTAATTTTACATTTACGTTATTTTGTGCATCCCAATGCTTATTCTTCTCACTTTTCGTTCTTAAGGAATGTAGTGCATCCATTAAGTGCGTTTGTGTCATTGGATGAACATTTACGTCATTTTGTGCATCCCAAGGCTTATTCTAATCACTTTTCGTTCTTAAGGAACGTAGTTCATCAAATAAACGCGTTTGTGTCCTTCGATGAACATTTACGTCATTTTGTGCATCCAAAGGCTTATTCTAATCACTTTTCATTCTAAAGGAATGTAGTTCATCCAATAAGTGTGTTTGTGTCATTTGATGAAAATTTACAACATTTTGTGCATCCCATGTCTTATTCTAATCACTTTTCGTTTTTAAGGAATGTAGTTCATCCAATAAGTGTGTTTGTATCATTAGATGAACATTTACGTCGTTTTGTGCATCCCAAGGATTATTCTAATCACTTTTCTTTCTTATGGAATGTAGTTTATCCTATACGTGCATTTGTGTCATTGGATAAACATATACGTCATTTTGTGCATTTCAAGGCTTATTCTAATCACTTTTCGTTCTTAATGAATGTAGTTCATCAAATAAGAGCGTTTGTGTCATGGGATGAACATTTACGTCATTTTTTGCATCCCAAGGCTTATTCTCATAACTTTTTGTTCTTAAGGAATGTAGTTAATCTAGTAAGTGCGTTTGTATCATTGGATGAACATTTACGTCATTTTGTTCATTCCAAGGCTTATTCTAATCACTTTTAGTTCTTACGGAATGTAGTTCATCCTATACGTGCATTTGTGTCATTGGATGAACATTTATGTCCTTTTGTGCATTCCAAGGCTTATTCTAATCACTTTTCGTTCTTAAGGAATGTAGTTCATCCAATAAGTGCGTTTGTGTCATTAGATGAACATTTACGTCATTTTGTGCATCCCAAGGCTTATTCTAATCACTTTTCTTTCTTATGGAATGTAGTTCATCCTATACGTGCATTTGTGTCATTGGATAAACATTTACGTCATTTTGTGCATTCCAAGGCTTATTCTAATCACTTTTCGTTCTTAATGAATGTAGTTCATCAAATAAGTGCGTTTGTGTCATTAATTACACATTTACGTCATTTTGTGCATCCCAATGCTTATTCTAATCAATTTTCGTTCTTAAGGAATGTAGTTCATCTAATAAGTGCATTTGTGTCATTAATTTAACATTTACATCATTTTGTGCATCCCAATGCTTATTCTAAACACTTTTTGTTCTTAAGGAATGTAGTTCATCCAATAAGTGCGTTTGTGTCATTGCATGAACATTAGCGTCATTTTGTGCATCCGAAGTCTTATTCTAATCACTTTCGTTCTTAAGGAATATAGTTCATCCAATAAGTACGTTTGTGTCAATGGATTCACATTTACGTCATATTGTGCATCCCAAGGCTTATTCTAATCACTTTTCGTTCTTAAGGATTGTAGTTCATCCAAGAAGTGCGTTTGTGTCATTGGATGAACATTTACGTCATTTTGTGCATCCCAAGGCTTATTCTAATCACTTTTTGATCTTAAGGAATGTTTTTCATCCAATAAGTGCGTTTGTGTCATTAATTTTACATTTACGTCATTTTGTGCCTCCCAATGCTTATTCTTATCACTTTTCTTTCTTAAGGAATGTAGTTCATCCAATAAGTGCGTTTGTGTCCTTCGATGAACATTTACGTCTTAAGGAATGAAGTTCATCCCATACGTGCATTTGTGTCATTGGATGAACATTTACGTCATTTTCCGCATTCAAAGGCTTATTCTAATCACTTTTCGTTCTTAAGGAATGTTGTTCATCCAATAAGTGCGTTTGTGTCATTAATTTTACATTTACGTCATTTTATGCATCCCAAGGCTTATTCTAATTTCTTTTCTTTCTTAAGGATTGTTGTTCATTCAATAAGTGCGTTTGTGTCATTAATTTAACATTTATGTCATTTTGTGCATCCCAACGCTTATTCTAATCACTTTTCGTTCTTAAGGAATGTTGTTCATCCAATAAGTGGGTTTGTGTCATTAATTTAACATTTATGTCATTTTGTGCATCCCAATGCCTATTCTAATCACTTTCGTTCTTAAGGAATGTAGTTCATCTAGTAAGTGCATTTGTGTAATTGGATGAACATTTACGTCATTTTGTGCATTCAAAGGCTTATTCTAATTACTTTTCGTTCTTAAGGAATGTTGTTCATCCAATAAGTGCGTTTGAGTCATTAATTTTACATTTACGTCATTTTATGCATCCCAAGGCTTATTCTAATCACTTTTCGTTCTTAAGGAATGTAGTTCATCCAATAAGTGCGTTTGTGTCCTTCGATGAACATTTACATCATTTTGTGCATCCAAAGGCTTATTCTAATCATTTTTCATTCTAAAGGAATGTAGTTCATCCAATAAGTGTGTTTGTGTCATTGGATGAAAATTTACAACATTTTGTGCTTCCCGAGTCTTATTCTAATCACTTTTCTTTCTTAAGGAATGTAGTTCATCCAATAAGTGCGTTTGTGTCCTTCGATGAACATTTACGTCATTTTGTGCATCGAAAGGCTTATTCTAATCACTTTTCTTTCTTAAGGATTGTAGTTCATCCAATAAGTGCATTTCTGTCATTGCATGAACATTAACGTCATTTTGTGCATCCGAAGTCTTATTCTAATCACTTTTCGATCATAAGAAATGTAGTTCATCCGATAAGTGCGTTTGTGTCATTAATTTAACATTTATGTCATTTTTTGCATCCCAATGCTTATTCTAATCACTTTTCGTTCTTAAGGAATGAAGTTCATCCCATACGTGCATTTGTGTCCTTCGATGAACATTTACGTCATTTTGTGCATCCAATGGCTTATTCTAATCACTTTTCATTCTAAAGGAATGTAGTTCATCCAATAAGTGTGTTTGTGTCATTGGATGAAAATTTACAACATTTTGTGCATCCCAAGTCTTATTCTAATCACTTTTTGTTTTTAAGGAATGTAGTTCATCCAATACGTGTGTTTGTGTCATTAGATAAACATTTACGTCGTTTTGTGCATCCCAAGGCTTATTCTAATCACTTTTCTTTCATATGGAATGTAGTTCATCCTATACGTGCATTTGTGTCATTGGATAAACATTTACGTCATTTTGTGCATTTCAAGGCTGATTCTAATCACTTTTCGTTCGTAATGAATGTAGTTCATCAAATAAGTGCGTTTGCGTCATGGGATGAACATTTACGTCATTTTGTTCATTCCAAGGCTTATTCTAATCACTTTTTGTTCTTAAGGAATGTAGTTCATCCTATACGTGTATTTGTGTCACTGGATGAATATTTACGTCATTTTGTGCATTCCAAGGCTTATTCGAATGACTTTTCGTTTTTAAGGAACGAAGTTCATCCTATACGTGCATTTGTGTCATTGGATGAACATTTACGTCCTTTTTTGCATTCCAAGGCTTATTCTAATCACTTTTCGTTCTTAAGGAATGTTGTTCATCCAATTAGTGCGTTTGTGTCATTAATTACACATTGACGTCATTTTGTGCATCCCAATGCTTATTCTAATCACTTTTCGTTCTTAAGGAATGTAGTTCATCCAATAAGTTCGTTTGTGTCATTGCATGAACATTAACGTCATTTTGTGCATCCGAAGTCTTATTCTAATCACTTTTCGATCTTAAGGAATGTAGTTCATCCATAAGTGCGTTTGTGTCATTAATTTTACATTTACGTCATTTTGTGCAGCCCAATGGTTATTCTTATCACTTTTCGTTCTTAAGGAATGTAGTTCATCCATTAAGTGTATTTGTGTCATTGGATGAACATTTACGTCATTTTGTCCATCCCAAGGCTTATTCTAATCCCTTTTCGATCTTAAGGAATGTAGTTCATCCAATAAGTGCGTTTGTGTCATTGGATGAACATTTACGTCATTTTGTGCATTCAAAGGCTTATTCTAATTACTTTTCGTTCTTAAGAAATGTTGTTCGTCCAATAATTGCGTTTGTGTCATTAATTTAACATTTATGTCATTTTGTGCATCCCAATGCTTATTCTAATCACTTTTCGTTCTTAAGGGATGTAGTTCATCCAATAAGTGCGTTTGTGTCATTATATGAACATTTACGGCGTTTTGTGCATCCCAATGCTTATTCTAATCACTTTTCTTTCTTACGGAATGTAGTTCATCCTATACGTGCATTTGTGTCATTGGATAAACATTTACGTCATTTTGTGCATTTCAAGGGTTATTCTAATCACTTTTTGTTCTTAATGAATGTAGTTCATCCAATAAGTGGGTTTGTGTCATGGGATGAACATTTACGTCATTTTTTTCATCCCAAGGCTTATTCTAATAACTTTTCGTTCTTAAGGAATGTAGTTCTTCTAGTAAGTGCATTTGTGTCAATGGATGAACATTTACGTCATTTTGTTCATTCCAAGGCTTATTCTAATCACTTTTTGTTCTTAAGGAATGTAGTTCATCCTATACGTTCATTTGTGTCATTAGATGAACATTTACGTCATTTTGTGCATTCCAAGGCTTATTGTAATGACTATTCGTTTTTAAGGAATGAAGTTCATCCTATACGTGCATTTGTGTCATTGAATGAACATTTACGTCATTTTGTGCATTCAAAGGCTTATTCTAATTACTTTTCGTTCTTAAGGAATGTAGTTCATCCAATAAGTGCGTTTGTGTCAATGGATGCACATTTACGTCATTTTGTGCATCCCAAGGCTTATTCTAGTCACATTTCCTTCTTAAGGATTGTAGTTCATCCAAGAAGTGCGTTTGTCTGATTGGATGAACATTTACGTCATTTTGTGCATGTTAAGGCTTATTCTAATCACTTTTTGTTCTTAAGGAACGTTGTTCATCCAATAAGTGCGTTTGTGTCATTAATTTTACATTTACGTCATTTTGTGCAGCCCAATGGTTATTCTTATCACTTTTCGTTCTTAAGGAATGTAGTTCATCCATTAAGTGTGTTTGTGTCATTGAATGAACATTTACGTCATTTTGTCCATCCCAAGGCTTATTCTAATCCCTTTTCGATCTTAAGGAATGTAGTTCATCCAATAAGTGCGTTTGTGTCATTGGATGAACATTTACGTCATTTTGTGCATTCAAAGGCTTATTCTAATTACTTTTCGTTCTTAAGAAATGTTGTTCATCCAATAATTGCGTTTGTGTCATTAATTTTACATTTACGTCATTTTGTGCATTCCAAGGCTTATTCTAATCACTTTTCGTTCTTAAGGAATGTTGTTCATCCAATCAGTGCGTTTGTGTCATTAATTTAACATTTATGTCATTTTGTGCATCCCAATGCCTATTCTAATCACTTTTCGTTCTAAAGGAATGTAGTTCATCCAATAAGTGCGTTTGTGTCATTAGATGAACATTTACGTCGTTTTGTGCATCCCAAGGCTTATTCTAATCACTTTTCTTTCTTACGGAATGTAGTTCATCCTATACATGCATTTGTGTCATTGGATAAACATTTACGTCATTTTGTGCATTTCAAGGGTTATTCTAATCACTTTTCGTTCTTAATGAATGTAGTTCATCCAATAAGTGCGTTTTGTAATGGGATGAACATTTACGTCATTTTTTTCATCCCAAGGCTTATTCTAATAATTTTTCGTTCTTAAGGAATGTAGTTCTTCTAGTAAGTGCATTTGTGTCAATGGATGAACATTTACGTCATTTTGTTCATTCCAAGGCTTATTCTAATCACTTTTTGTTCTTAAGGAATTTAGTTCATCCTATACGTTCATTTGTGTCATTGGATGAACATTTACGTCATTTTTTGCATTCCAAGGCTTATTCTAATGACTATTCGTTTTTAAGGAATGAAGTTCATCCTATACGTGCATTTGTGTCATTGAATGAACATTTACGTCATTTTGTGCATTCAAAGGCTTATTCTAATTACTTTTCGTTCTTAAGGAATGTTGTTCATCCAATAAGTGCGTTTGTGTCATTAATTTTATATTTACGTCATTTAGTGCATCCCAAGGCTTATTATAATCACTTTTCGTTCTTAAGGATTGTTGTTCATCCAATAAGTGTGTTTGTGTCATTAATTTAACATTTATGTCATTTTGTGCATCCCAATGCTTATTCTAATCACTTTTCGTTCTTAAGGATTGTAGTTCATCCAATAAGTGCGTTTGTGTCAATGGATGCACATTTAGTCATTTTGTGCATCCCAAGGCTTATTCTAGTCACATTTCGTTCTTAAGGATTGTAGTTCATCCAAGAAGTGCGTTTGTCTCATTGGATGAACATTTACGTCATTTTGTGCATGTTAAGGCTTATTCTAATCACTTTTTGTTCTTAACGAACGTTGTTCATCCAATAAGTGCGTTTGTGTCATTAATTTTACATTTACGTCATTTTGTGCAGCCCAATGGTTATTCTTATCACTTTTCGTTCTTAAGGAATGTAGTTCATCCATTAAGTGTGTTTGTGTCATTGGATGAACATTTACGTCATTTTGTCCATCCCAAGGCTTATTCTAATCCCTTTTCGATCTTAAGGAATGTAGTTCATCCAATAAGTGCGTTTGTGTCATTGGATGAACATTTACGTCATTTTGTGCATTCAAAGGCTTATTCTAATTACTTTTCGTTCTTAAGAAATGTTGTTCGTCCAATAAGTGCGTTTGTGTCATTAATTTTACATTTACGTCATTTTGTGCATGTTAAGGCTTATTCTAATCACTTTTCGTTCTTAAGGAACGTTGTTCATCCAATAAGTGCGTTTGTGTCATTAATTTTACATTTACGTCATTTTGTGCAGCCCAATGGTTATTCTTATCACTTTTCGTTCTTAAGGAATGTAGTTCATCCATTAAGTGTGTTTGTGTCATTGGATGAACATTTACGTCATTTTGTCCATCCCAAGGCTTATTCTAATCCCTTTTCGATCTTAAGGAATGTAGTTCATCCAATAAGTGCGTTTGTGTCATTGGATGAACATTTACGTCAT
The DNA here is from genome assembly GCA_037974295.1 of Cicer cuneatum. Taxonomy (NCBI): domain Eukaryota; kingdom Viridiplantae; phylum Streptophyta; class Magnoliopsida; order Fabales; family Fabaceae; genus Cicer; species Cicer cuneatum. The sequence continues at coordinate 35,903,221 of JBBPBO010000003.1, read as the reverse complement.
TTTGTGCATTTCAAGGGTTATTCTAATCACTTTTCGTTCTTAATGAATGTAGTTCATCCAGTAAGTGGGTTTGTGTTATGGGATGAACATTTACGTCATTTTTTTCATCCCAAGGCTTATTCTAATAACTTTTCGTTCTTAAGGAATGTAGTTCTTCTAGTAAGTGCATTTGTGTCAATGGATGAACATTTACGTCATTTTGTTCATTCCAAGGCTTATTCTAATCACTTTTTGTTCTTAAGGAATGTAGTTCATCCTATACGTTCATTTGTGTCATTAGATGAACATTTACGTCATTTTGTGCATTCCAAGGCTTATTGTAATGACTATTCGTTTTTAAGGAATGAAGTTCATCCTATACGTGCATTTGTGTCATTGAATGAACATTTACGTCATTTTGTGCATTCAAAGGCTTATTCTAATTACTTTTCGTTCTTAAGGAATGTAGTTCATCGAATAAGTGCGTTTGTGTCAATGGATGCACATTTACGTCATTTTGTGCATCCCAAGGCTTATTCTAGTCACATTTCCTTCTTAAGGATTGTAGTTCATCCAAGAAGTGCGTTTGTCTGATTGGATGAACATTTACGTCATTTTGTGCATGTTAAGGCTTATTCTAATCACTTTTTGTTCTTAAGGAACGTTGTTCATCCAATAAGTGCGTTTGTGTCATTAATTTTACATTTACGTCATTTTGTGCAGCCCAATGGTTATTCTTATCACTTTTCGTTCTTAAGGAATGTAGTTCATCCATTAAGTGTGTTTGTGTCATTGAATGAACATTTACGTCATTTTGTCCATCCCAAGGCTTATTCTAATCCCTTTTCGATCTTAAGGAATGTAGTTCATCCAATAAGTGCGTTTGTGTCATTGGATGAACATTTACGTCATTTTGTGCATTCAAAGGCTTATTCTAATTACTTTTCGTTCTTAAGAAATGTTGTTCATCCAATAATTGCGTTTGTGTCATTAATTTTACATTTACGTCATTTTGTGCATTCCAAGGCTTATTCTAATCACTTTTCGTTCTTAAGGAATGTTGTTCATCCAATCAGTGCGTTTGTGTCATTAATTTAACATTTATGTCATTTTGTGCATCCCAATGCCTATTCTAATCACTTTTCGTTCTAAAGGAATGTAGTTCATCCAATAAGTGCGTTTGTGTCATTAGATGAACATTTACGTCGTTTTGTGCATCCCAAGGCTTATTCTAATCACTTTTCTTTCTTACGGAATGTAGTTCATCCTATACATGCATTTGTGTCATTGGATAAACATTTACGTCATTTTGTGCATTTCAAGGGTTATTCTAATCACTTTTCGTTCTTAATGAATGTAGTTCATCCAATAAGTGCGTTTTGTAATGGGATGAACATTTACGTCATTTTTTTCATCCCAAGGCTTATTCTAATAATTTTTCGTTCTTAAGGAATGTAGTTCTTCTAGTAAGTGCATTTGTGTCAATGGATGAACATTTACGTCATTTTGTTCATTCCAAGGCTTATTCTAATCACTTTTTGTTCTTAAGGAATTTAGTTCATCCTATACGTTCATTTGTGTCATTGGATGAACATTTACGTCATTTTTTGCATTCCAAGGCTTATTCTAATGACTATTCGTTTTTAAGGAATGAAGTTCATCCTATACGTGCATTTGTGTCATTGAATGAACATTTACGTCATTTTGTGCATTCAAAGGCTTATTCTAATTACTTTTCGTTCTTAAGGAATGTTGTTCATCCAATAAGTGCGTTTGTGTCATTAATTTTATATTTACGTCATTTAGTGCATCCCAAGGCTTATTATAATCACTTTTCGTTCTTAAGGATTGTTGTTCATCCAATAAGTGTGTTTGTGTCATTAATTTAACATTTATGTCATTTTGTGCATCCCAATGCTTATTCTAATCACTTTTCGTTCTTAAGGATTGTAGTTCATCCAATAAGTGCGTTTGTGTCAATGGATGCACATTTAGTCATTTTGTGCATCCCAAGGCTTATTCTAGTCACATTTCGTTCTTAAGGATTGTAGTTCATCCAAGAAGTGCGTTTGTCTCATTGGATGAACATTTACGTCATTTTGTGCATGTTAAGGCTTATTCTAATCACTTTTTGTTCTTAACGAACGTTGTTCATCCAATAAGTGCGTTTGTGTCATTAATTTTACATTTACGTCATTTTGTGCAGCCCAATGGTTATTCTTATCACTTTTCGTTCTTAAGGAATGTAGTTCATCCATTAAGTGTGTTTGTGTCATTGGATGAACATTTACGTCATTTTGTCCATCCCAAGGCTTATTCTAATCCCTTTTCGATCTTAAGGAATGTAGTTCATCCAATAAGTGCGTTTGTGTCATTGGATGAACATTTACGTCATTTTGTGCATTCAAAGGCTTATTCTAATTACTTTTCGTTCTTAAGAAATGTTGTTCGTCCAATAAGTGCGTTTGTGTCATTAATTTTACATTTACGTCATTTTGTGCATGTTAAGGCTTATTCTAATCACTTTTCGTTCTTAAGGAACGTTGTTCATCCAATAAGTGCGTTTGTGTCATTAATTTTACATTTACGTCATTTTGTGCAGCCCAATGGTTATTCTTATCACTTTTCGTTCTTAAGGAATGTAGTTCATCCATTAAGTGTGTTTGTGTCATTGGATGAACATTTACGTCATTTTGTCCATCCCAAGGCTTATTCTAATCCCTTTTCGATCTTAAGGAATGTAGTTCATCCAATAAGTGCGTTTGTGTCATTGGATGAACATTTACGTCATTTTGTGCATTTCAAGGGTTATTCTAATCACTTTTCGTTCTTAATGAATGTAGTTCATCCAATAAGTGGGTTTGTGTCATGGGATGAACATTTACGTCATTTTTTTCATCCCAAGGCTTATTCTAATAACTTTTCGTTCTTAAGGAATGTAGTTCTTCTAGTAAGTGCATTTGTGTCAATGGATGAACATTTACGTCATTTTGTTCATTCCAAGGCTTATTCTAATCACTTTTTGTTCTTAAGGAATGTAGTTCATCCTATACGTTCATTTGTGTCATTGGATGAACATTTACGTCATTTTGTGCATTCCAAGGCTTATTCTAATGACTATTCGTTTTTAAGGAATGAAGTTCATCCTATACGTGCATTTGTGTCATTGAATGAACATTTACTTTATTTTGTGCATTCAAAGGCTTATTCTAATTACTTTTCGTTCTTAAGGAATGTAGTTCATCCAATAAGTGCGTTTGTGTCAATGGATGCACATTTACGTCATTTTGTGCATCCCAAGGCTTATTCTAGTCACATTTCGTTCTTAAGGATTGTAGTTCATCCAAGAAGTGCGTTTGTCTGATTGGATGAACATTTACGTCATTTTGTGCATGTTAAGGCTTATTCTAATCACTTTTTGTTCTTAAGGAACGTTGTTCATCCAATAAGTGCGTTTGTGTCATTAATTTTACATTTACGTCATTTTGTGCAGCCCAATGGTTATTCTTATCACTTTTCGTTCTTAAGGAATGTAGTTCATCCATTAAGTGTGTTTGTGTCATTGGATGAACATTTACGTCATTTTGTCCATCCCAAGGCTTATTCTAATCCCTTTTCGATCTTAAGGAATGTAGTTCATCCAATAAGTGCGTTTGTGTCATTGGATGAACATTTACGCCATTTTGTGCATTCAAAGGCTTATTCTAATTACTTTTCGTTCTTAAGAAATGTTGTTCGTCCAATAAGTGCGTTTGTGTCATTAATTTTACATTTACGTCATTTTGTGCATGTTAAGGCTTATTCTAATCACTTTTCGTTCTTAAGGAACGTTGTTCATCCAATAAGTGCGTTTGTGTCATTAATTTTACATTTACGTCATTTTGTGCAGCCCAATGGTTATTCTTATCACTTTTCGTTCTTAAGGAATGTAGTTCATCCATTAAGTGTGTTTGTGTCATTGGATGAACATTTACGTCATTTTGTCCATCCCAAGGCTTATTCTAATCCCTTTTCGATCTTAAGGAATGTAGTTCATCCAATAAGTGCGTTTGTGTCATTGGATGAACATTTACGTCATTTTGTGCATTTCAAGGGTTATTCTAATCACTTTTCGTTCTTAATGAATGTAGTTCATCCAGTAAGTGGGTTTGTGTTATGGGATGAACATTTACGTCATTTTTTTCATCCCAAGGCTTATTCTAATAACTTTTCGTTCTTAAGGAATGTAGTTCTTCTAGTAAGTGCATTTGTGTCAATGGATGAACATTTACGTCATTTTGTTCATTCCAAGGCTTATTCTAATCACTTTTTGTTCTTAAGGAATGTAGTTCATCCTATACGTTCATTTGTGTCATTAGATGAACATTTACGTCATTTTGTGCATTCCAAGGCTTATTGTAATGACTATTCGTTTTTAAGGAATGAAGTTCATCCTATACGTGCATTTGTGTCATTGAATGAACATTTACGTCATTTTGTGCATTCAAAGGCTTATTCTAATTACTTTTCGTTCTTAAGGAATGTAGTTCATCCAATAAATGCGTTTGTGTCAATGGATGCACATTTACGTCATTTTGTGCATCCCAAGGCTTATTCTAGTCACATTTCCTTCTTAAGGATTGTAGTTCATCCAAGAAGTGCGTTTGTCTGATTGGATGAACATTTACGTCATTTTGTGCATGTTAAGGCTTATTCTAATCACTTTTTGTTCTTAAGGAACGTTGTTCATCCAATAAGTGCGTTTGTGTCATTAATTTTACATTTACGTCATTTTGTGCAGCCCAATGGTTATTCTTATCACTTTTCGTTCTTAAGGAATGTAGTTCATCCATTAAGTGTGTTTGTGTCATTGGATGAACATTTACGTCATTTTGTCCATCCCAAGGCTTATTCTAATCCGTTTTCGATCTTAAGGAATGTAGTTCATCCAATAAGTGCGTTTGTGTCATTGGATGAACATTTACATCATTTTGTGCATTCAAAGGCTTATTCTAATTACTTTTCGTTCTTAAGAAATGTTGTTCGTCCAATAATTGCGTTTGTGTCATTAATTTTACATTTACGTCATTTTGTGCAGCCCAATGGTTATTCTTATCACTTTTCGTTCTTAAGGAATGTAGTTCATCCATTAAGTGTGTTTGTGTCATTGGATGAACATTTACGTCATTTTGTCCATCCCAAAGCTTATTCTAATCCCTTTTCGATCTTAAGGAATGTAGTTCATCCAATAAGTGCGTTTGTGTCATTGGATGAACATTTACGTCATTTTGTGCATTTCAAGGGTTATTCTAATCACTTTTCGTTCTTAATGAATGTAGTTCATCCAATAAGTGGGTTTGTGTCATGGGATGAACATTTACGTCATTTTTTTCATCCCAAGGCTTATTCTAATAACTTTTCGTTCTTAAGGAATGTAGTTCTTCTAGTAAGTGCATTTGTGTCAATGGATGAACATTTACGTCATTTTGTTCATTCCAAGGCTTATTCTAATCACTTTTTGTTCTTAAGGAATGTAGTTCATCCTATACGTTCATTTGTGTCATTAGATGAACATTTACGTCATTTTGTGCATTCCAAGGCTTATTGTAATGACTATTCGTTTTTAAGGAATGAAGTTCATCCTATACGTGCATTTGTGTCATTGAATGAACATTTACGTCATTTTGTACATTCAAAGGCTTATTCTAATTACTTTTCGTTCTTAAGGAATGTAGTTCATCCAATAAGTGCGTTTGTGTCAATGGATGCACATTTACGTCATTTTGTGCATCCCAAGGCTTATTCTAGTCACATTTCCTTCTTAAGGATTGTAGTTCATCCAAGAAGTGCGTTTGTCTGATTGGATGAACATTTACGTCATTTTGTGCATGTTAAGGCTTATTCTAATCACTTTTTGTTCTTAAGGAACGTCGTTTTTAAGGCTTATTCTAATCATTTGTGTCATTAGATGAACATTTACGTCATTTTGTGCATTCCAAGGCTTATTGTAATGACTATTCGTTTTTAAGGAATGAAGTTCATCCTATACGTGCATTTGTGTCATTGAATGAACATTTACGTCATTTTGTGCATTCAAAGGCTTATTCTAATTACTTTTCGTTCTTAAGGAATGTAGTTCATCCAATAAATGCGTTTGTGTCAATGGATGCACATTTACGTCATTTTGTGCATCCCAAGGCTTATTCTAGTCACATTTCCTTCTTAAGGATTGTAGTTCATCCAAGAAGTGCGTTTGTCTGATTGGATGAACATTTACGTCATTTTGTGCATGTTAAGGCTTATTCTAATCACTTTTTGTTCTTAAGGAACGTTGTTCATCCAATAAGTGCGTTTGTGTCATTAATTTTACATTTACGTCATTTTGTGCAGCCCAATGGTTATTCTTATCACTTTTCGTTCTTAAGGAATGTAGTTCATCCATTAAGTGTGTTTGTGTCATTGGATGAACATTTACGTCATTTTGTCCATCCCAAGGCTTATTCTAATCCCTTTTCGATCTTAAGGAATGTAGTTCATCCAATAAGTGCGTTTGTGTCATTGGATGAACATTTACGCCATTTTGTGCATTCAAAGGCTTATTCTAATTACTTTTCGTTCTTAAGAAATGTTGTTCGTCCAATAAGTGCGTTTGTGTCATTAATTTTACATTTACGTCATTTTGTGCATGTTAAGGCTTATTCTAATCACTTTTCGTTCTTAAGGAACGTTGTTCATCCAATAAGTGCGTTTGTGTCATTAATTTTACATTTACGTCATTTTGTGCAGCCCAATGGTTATTCTTATCACTTTTCGTTCTTAAGGAATGTAGTTCATCCATTAAGTGTGTTTGTGTCATTGGATGAACATTTACGTCATTTTGTCTATCCCAAGGCTTATTCTAATCCCTTTTCGATCTTAAGGAATGTAGTTCATCCAATAAGTGCGTTTGTGTCATTGGATGAACATTTACGTCATTTTGTGCATTTCAAGGGTTATTCTAATCACTTTTCGTTCTTAATGAATGTAGTTCATCCAATAAGTGGGTTTGTGTCATGGGATGAACATTTACGTCATTTTTTTCATCCCAAGGCTTATTCTAATAACTTTTCGTTCTTAAGGAATGTAGTTCTTCTAGTAAGTGCATTTGTGTCAATGGATGAACATTTACGTCATTTTGTTCATTCCAAGGCTTATTCTAATCACTTTTTGTTCTTAAGGAATGTAGTTCATCCTATACGTTCATTTGTGTCATTAGATGAACATTTACGTCATTTTGTGCATTCCAAGGCTTATTGTAATGACTATTCGTTTTTAAGGAATGAAGTTCATCCTATACGTGCATTTGTGTCATTGAATGAACATTTACGTCATTTTGTGCATTCAAAGGCTTATTCTAATTACTTTTCGTTCTTAAGGAATGTAGTTCATCCAATAAATGCGTTTGTGTCAATGGATGCACATTTACGTCATTTTGTGCATCCCAAGGCTTATTCTAGTCACATTTCCTTCTTAAGGATTGTAGTTCATCCAAGAAGTGCGTTTGTCTGATTGGATGAACATTTACGTCATTTTGTGCATGTTAAGGCTTATTCTAATCACTTTTTGTTCTTAAGGAACGTTGTTCATCCAATAAGTGCGTTTGTGTCATTAATTTTACATTTACGTCATTTTGTGCAGCCCAATGGTTATTCTTATCACTTTTCGTTCTTAAGGAATGTAGTTCATCCATTAAGTGTGTTTGTGTCATTGAATGAACATTTACGTCATTTTGTCCATCCCAAGGCTTATTCTAATCCCTTTTCGATCTTAAGGAATGTAGTTCATCCAATAAGTGCGTTTGTGTCATTGGATGAACATTTACGTCATTTTGTGCATTCAAAGGCTTATTCTAATTACTTTTCGTTCTTAAGAAATGTTGTTCATCCAATAATTGCGTTTGTGTCATTAATTTTACATTTACGTCATTTTGTGCATTCCAAGGCTTATTCTAATCACTTTTCGTTCTTAAGGAATGTTGTTCATCCAATCAGTGCGTTTGTGTCATTAATTTAACATTTATGTCATTTTGTGCATCCCAATGCCTATTCTAATCACTTTTCGTTCTAAAGGAATGTAGTTCATCCAATAAGTGCGTTTGTGTCATTAGATGAACATTTACGTCGTTTTGTGCATCCCAAGGCTTATTCTAATCACTTTTCTTTCTTACGGAATGTAGTTCATCCTATACATGCATTTGTGTCATTGGATAAACATTTACGTCATTTTGTGCATTTCAAGGGTTATTCTAATCACTTTTCGTTCTTAATGAATGTAGTTCATCCAATAAGTGCGTTTTGTAATGGGATGAACATTTACGTCATTTTTTTCATCCCAAGGCTTATTCTAATAATTTTTCGTTCTTAAGGAATGTAGTTCTTCTAGTAAGTGCATTTGTGTCAATGGATGAACATTTACGTCATTTTGTTCATTCCAAGGCTTATTCTAATCACTTTTTGTTCTTAAGGAATTTAGTTCATCCTATACGTTCATTTGTGTCATTGGATGAACATTTACGTCATTTTTTGCATTCCAAGGCTTATTCTAATGACTATTCGTTTTTAAGGAATGAAGTTCATCCTATACGTGCATTTGTGTCATTGAATGAACATTTACGTCATTTTGTGCATTCAAAGGCTTATTCTAATTACTTTTCGTTCTTAAGGAATGTTGTTCATCCAATAAGTGCGTTTGTGTCATTAATTTTATATTTACGTCATTTAGTGCATCCCAAGGCTTATTATAATCACTTTTCGTTCTTAAGGATTGTTGTTCATCCAATAAGTGTGTTTGTGTCATTAATTTAACATTTATGTCATTTTGTGCATCCCAATGCTTATTCTAATCACTTTTCGTTCTTAAGGATTGTAGTTCATCCAATAAGTGCGTTTGTGTCAATGGATGCACATTTAGTCATTTTGTGCATCCCAAGGCTTATTCTAGTCACATTTCGTTCTTAAGGATTGTAGTTCATCCAAGAAGTGCGTTTGTCTCATTGGATGAACATTTACGTCATTTTGTGCATGTTAAGGCTTATTCTAATCACTTTTTGTTCTTAACGAACGTTGTTCATCCAATAAGTGCGTTTGTGTCATTAATTTTACATTTACGTCATTTTGTGCAGCCCAATGGTTATTCTTATCACTTTTCGTTCTTAAGGAATGTAGTTCATCCATTAAGTGTGTTTGTGTCATTGGATGAACATTTACGTCATTTTGTCCATCCCAAGGCTTATTCTAATCCCTTTTCGATCTTAAGGAATGTAGTTCATCCAATAAGTGCGTTTGTGTCATTGGATGAACATTTACGCCATTTTGTGCATTCAAAGGCTTATTCTAATTACTTTTCGTTCTTAAGAAATGTTGTTCGTCCAATAAGTGCGTTTGTGTCATTAATTTTACATTTACGTCATTTTGTGCATGTTAAGGCTTATTCTAATCACTTTTCGTTCTTAAGGAACGTTGTTCATCCAATAAGTGCGTTTGTGTCATTAATTTTACATTTACGTCATTTTGTGCAGCCCAATGGTTATTCTTATCACTTTTCGTTCTTAAGGAATGTAGTTCATCCATTAAGTGTGTTTGTGTCATTGGATGAACATTTACGTCATTTTGTCCATCCCAAGGCTTATTCTAATCCCTTTTCGATCTTAAGGAATGTAGTTCATCCAATAAGTGCGTTTGTGTCATTGGATGAACATTTACGTCATTTTGTGCATTTCAAGGGTTATTCTAATCACTTTTCGTTCTTAATGAATGTAGTTCATCCAATAAGTGGGTTTGTGTCATGGGATGAACATTTACGTCATTTTTTTCATCCCAAGGCTTATTCTAATAACTTTTCGTTCTTAAGGAATGTAGTTCTTCTAGTAAGTGCATTTGTGTCAATGGATGAACATTTACGTCATTTTGTTCATTCCAAGGCTTATTCTAATCACTTTTTGTTCTTAAGGAATGTAGTTCATCCTATACGTTCATTTGTGTCATTGGATGAACATTTACGTCATTTTGTGCATTCCAAGGCTTATTCTAATGACTATTCGTTTTTAAGGAATGAAGTTCATCCTATACGTGCATTTGTGTCATTGAATGAACATTTACTTCATTTTGTGCATTCAAAGGCTTATTCTAATTACTTTTCGTTCTTAAGGAATGTAGTTCATCCAATAAGTGCGTTTGTGTCAATGGATGCACATTTACGTCATTTTGTGCATCCCAAGGCTTATTCTAGTCACATTTCGTTCTTAAGGATTGTAGTTCATCCAAGAAGTGCGTTTGTCTCATTGGATGAACATTTACGTCATTTTGTGCATGTTAAGGCTTATTCTAATCACTTTTTGTTCTTAAGGAACGTTGTTCATCCAATAAGTGCGTTTGTGTCATTAATTTTACATTTACGTCATTTTGTGCAGCCCAATGGTTATTCTTATCACTTTTCGTTCTTAAGGAATGTAGTTCATCCATTAAGTGTGTTTGTGTCATTGGATGAACATTTACGTCATTTTGTCCATCCCAAGGCTTATTCTAATCCCTTTTCGATCTTAAGGAATGTAGTTCATCCAATAAGTGCGTTTGTGTCATTGGATGAACATTTACGTCATTTTGTGCATTCAAAGGCTTATTCTAATTACTTTTCGTTCTTAAGATATGTTGTTCGTCCAATAAGTGCGTTTGTGTCATTAATTTTACATTTACGTCATTTTGTGCATGTTAAGGCTTATTCTAATCACTTTT
>JBBPBO010000003.1:35821945-35892484 GCA_037974295.1 Cicer cuneatum | reverse complement strand
TTATTCTAATGACTATTCGTTTTTAAGGAATGAAGTTCATCCTATACGTGCATTTGTGTCATTGAATGAACATTTACGTCATTTTGTGCATTCAAAGGCTTATTCTAATTACTTTTCGTTCTTAAGGAATGTTGTTCATCCAATAAGTGCGTTTGTGTCATTAATTTTATATTTACGTCATTTAGTGCATCCCAAGGCTTATTATAATCACTTTTCGTTCTTAAGGATTGTTGTTCATCCAATAAGTGTGTTTGTGTCATTAATTTAACATTTATGTCATTTTGTGCATCCCAATGCTTATTCTAATCACTTTTCGTTCTTAAGGATTGTAGTTCATCCAATAAGTGCGTTTGTGTCAATGGATGCACATTTAGTCATTTTGTGCATCCCAAGGCTTATTCTAGTCACATTTCGTTCTTAAGGATTGTAGTTCATCCAAGAAGTGCGTTTGTCTCATTGGATGAACATTTACGTCATTTTGTGCATGTTAAGGCTTATTCTAATCACTTTTTGTTCTTAACGAACGTTGTTCATCCAATAAGTGCGTTTGTGTCATTAATTTTACATTTACGTCATTTTGTGCAGCCCAATGGTTATTCTTATCACTTTTCGTTCTTAAGGAATGTAGTTCATCCATTAAGTGTGTTTGTGTCATTGGATGAACATTTACGTCATTTTGTCCATCCCAAGGCTTATTCTAATCCCTTTTCGATCTTAAGGAATGTAGTTCATCCAATAAGTGCGTTTGTGTCATTGGATGAACATTTACGTCATTTTGTGCATTCAAAGGCTTATTCTAATTACTTTTCGTTCTTAAGATATGTTGTTCGTCCAATAAGTGCGTTTGTGTCATTAATTTTACATTTACGTCATTTTGTGCATGTTAAGGCTTATTCTAATCACTTTTCGTTCTTAAGGAACGTTGTTCATCCAATAAGTGCGTTTGTGTCATTAATTTTACATTTACGTCATTTTGTGCAGCCCAATGGTTATTCTTATCACTTTTCGTTCTTAAGGAATGTAGTTCATCCATTAAGTGTGTTTGTGTCATTGGATGAACATTTACGTCATTTTGTCCATCCCAAGGCTTATTCTAATCCCTTTTCGATCTTAAGGAATGTAGTTCATCCAATAAGTGCGTTTGTGTCATTGGATGAACATTTACGTCATTTTGTGCATTCAAAGGCTTATTCTAATTACTTTTCGTTCTTAAGAAATGTTGTTCGTCCAATAAGTGCGTTTGTGTCATTAATTTTACATTTACGTCATTTTGTGCATGTTAAGGCTTATTCTAATCACTTTTCGTTCTTAAGGAACGTTGTTCATCCAATAAGTGCGTTTGTGTCATTAATTTTACATTTACGTCATTTTGTGCAGCCCAATGGTTATTCTTATCACTTTTCGTTCTTAAGGAATGTAGTTCATCCATTAAGTGTGTTTGTGTCATTGGATGAACATTTACGTCATTTTGTCTATCCCAAGGCTTATTCTAATCCCTTTTCGATCTTAAGGAATGTAGTTCATCCAATAAGTGCGTTTGTGTCATTGGATGAACATTTACGTCATTTTGTGCATTTCAAGGGTTATTCTAATCACTTTTCGTTCTTAATGAATGTAGTTCATCCAATAAGTGGGTTTGTGTCATGGGATGAACATTTACGTCATTTTTTTCATCCCAAGGCTTATTCTAATAACTTTTCGTTCTTAAGGAATGTAGTTCTTCTAGTAAGTGCATTTGTGTCAATGGATGAACATTTACGTCATTTTGTTCATTCCAAGGCTTATTCTAATCACTTTTTGTTCTTAAGGAATGTAGTTCATCCTATACGTTCATTTGTGTCATTGGATGAACATTTACGTCATTTTGTGCATTCCAAGGCTTATTCTAATGACTATTCGTTTTTAAGGAATGAAGTTCATCCTATACGTGCATTTGTGTCATTGAATGAACATTTACTTTATTTTGTGCATTCAAAGGCTTATTCTAATTACTTTTCGTTCTTAAGGAATGTAGTTCATCCAATAAGTGCGTTTGTGTCAATGGATGCACATTTACGTCATTTTGTGCATCCCAAGGCTTATTCTAGTCACATTTCGTTCTTAAGGATTGTAGTTCATCCAAGAAGTGCGTTTGTCTGATTGGATGAACATTTACGTCATTTTGTGCATGTTAAGGCTTATTCTAATCACTTTTTGTTCTTAAGGAACGTTGTTCATCCAATAAGTGCGTTTGTGTCATTAATTTTACATTTACGTCATTTTGTGCAGCCCAATGTTTATTCTTATCACTTTTCGTTCTTAAGGAATGTAGTTCATCCATTAAGTGTGTTTGTGTCATTGGATGAACATTTACGTCATTTTGTGCATTCAAAGGCTTATTCTAATTACTTTTCGTTCTTAAGAAATGTTGTTCATCCAATAATTGCGTTTGTGTCATTAATTTTACATTTACGTCATTTTGTGCATTCCAAGGCTTATTCTAATCACTTTTCGTTCTTAAGGAATGTTGTTCATCCAATAAGTGCGTTTGTGTCATTAATTTAACATTTATGTCATTTTGTGCATCCCAATGCCTATTCTAATCACTTTTCGTTCTAAAGGAATGTAGTTCATCCAATAAGTGCGTTTGTGTCATTAGATGAACATTTACGTCGTTTTGTGCATCCCAAGGCTTATTCTAATCACTTTTCTTTCTTACGGAATGTAGTTCATCCTATACATGCATTTGTGTCATTGGATAAACATTTACGTCATTTTGTGCATTTCAAGGGTTATTCTAATCACTTTTCGTTCTTAATGAATGTAGTTCATCCAATAAGTGCGTTTTGTAATGGGATGAACATTTACGTCATTTTTTTCATCCCAAGGCTTATTCTAATAACTTTTCGTTCTTAAGGAATGTAGTTCTTCTAGTAAGTGCATTTGTGTCAATGGATGAACATTTACATCATTTTGTTCATTCCAAGGCTTATTCTAATCACTTTTTGTTCTTAAGGAATGTAGTTCATCCTATACGTTCATTTGTGTCATTGGGTAAACATTTACGTCATTTTGTGCATTCCAAGGCTTATTCTAATGACTATTCGTTTTTAAGGAATGAAGTTCATCCTATACGTGCATTTGTGTCATTGAATGAACATTTACGTCATTTTGTGCATTCAAAGGCTTATTCTAATTACTTTTCGTTCTTAAGGAATGTTGTTCATCCAATAAGTGCGTTTGTGTCATTAATTTTATATTTACGTCATTTAGTGCATCCCAAGGCTTATTATAATCACTTTTCGTTCTTAAGGATTGTTGTTCATCCAATAAGTGTGTTTGTGTCATTAATTTAACATTTATGTCATTTTGTGCATCCCAATGCTTATTCTAATCACTTTTCGTTCTTAAGGATTGTAGTTCATCCAATAAGTGCGTTTGTGTCAATGGATGCACATTTACGTCATTTTGTGCATCCCAAGGCTTATTCTAGTCACATTTCGTTCTTAAGGATTGGAGTTCATCCAAGAAGTGCGTTTGTCTCATTGGATGAACATTTACGTTATTTTGTGCATGTTAAGGCTTATTCTAATCACTTTTTGTTCTTAAGGAACGTTGTTCATCCAATAAGTGCGTTTGTGTCATTAATTTTACATTTACGTCATTTTGTGCAGCCCAATGGATATTCTTATCACTTTTCGTTCTTAAGGAATGTAGTTCATCCAATAAGTGTGTTTGTGTCATGGGATGAAAATTTACGACATTTTGTGCATCCCAAGTCTTATTCTAATCACTTTTCGTTCTTAACGAATGTAGTTCATCCAATAAGTGCGTTTGTGTCATTAGATGAACATTTACGTCATTTTGTGCATCCCAAGGCTTATTCTAATCACTTCTCTTTCTTATGGAATGTAGTTCATCCTATACGTGCATTTGTGTCATTGGATGGACATTTACGTCATTTTGTGCATTCCAAGGCTTATTCTAATCACTTTTTGTTCTTAAGGAATGTAGTTCATCCAATAAGTGCGTTTGTGTCATTCGATGAACATTTACGTCATTTTGTGCATCCCAAGGCTTATTCTAATAATTTTTCGTTCTTAAGGAATGAAGTTCATCCTTTACGTGCATTTGTGTCATTGGATGAACATTTACGTCATTTTGTGCATTCCAAGGCTTATTCTAATCACTTTTTGATCTTAAGGAATATTGTTGATCCAATGAGTGCGTTTGTGTCATTGCATGAACATATACGTCATTTTGTGCATTGCAAGGGTTATTCTAATCACATTTCGTTCTAAAGGAATGAAGTTCATCCTATACATGCATTTGTGTCATTGGATTAACATTTACGTCATTTTGTGCATTCCAAGGCTTATTCTAATCACTTTTCGTTCTTAAGGAATGTTGTTCATCCACTAAGTGCGTTTCTGTCATTGCATGAACATATACGTCATTTTGTGCATTGCAAGGGTTATTCTAATCACTTTTCATTCTTAAGGAATGTAGTTCATCCAATAAGTGTGTTTGTGTCATGGGATGAAAATTTACGACATTTTGTGCATCCCAAGTCTTATTCTAATAACTTTTCGTTCTTAACGAATGTGGTTCATCCAATAAGTGCGTTTGTGTCATTAGATGAACATTTACGTCATTTTGTGCATCCCAAGGCTTATTCTAATCACTTCTCTTTCTTATGGAATGTAGTTCATCCTATACGTGCATTTGTGTCATTGGATGGACATTTACGTCATTTTGTGCATTCCAAGGCTTATTCTAATCACTTTTTGTTCTTAAGGAATGTAGTTCATCCAATAAGTGCGTTTGTGTCATTCGATGAACATTTACGTCATTTTGTGCATCCCAAGGCTTATTCTAATAATTTTTCGTTCTTAAGGAATGAAGTTCATCCTTTACGTGCATTTGTGTCATTGGATGAACATTTACGTCATTTTGTGCATTCCAAGGCTTATTCTAATCACTTTTTGATCTTAAGGAATGTAGTTCATCAAATTAGTGTGTTTGTGTCATTGGATGAACATTTACGTCATTTTGTGCATTCCAAGGCTTATTCTATTCACTTTTCGTTCTTAAGGAATGTAGTTCATCAAATAAGTGCGTTTGTGTCATGGGATGAACATTTACGTCATTTTGTGCATTCCAAGTATTATTCTAATCACTTTTCGTTCTTAAGGAATGTTGTTCATCCAATAAGTGCGTTTGTGTCATTAATTCAACATTTACGTCATTTTGTGCATCCCAAGCTTATTCTAATCACTTTTCGTTCTTAAGGAAAATTGTTCATCCAATAAGTGCGTTTGTGTGATTGCATGAACATATACGTCATTTTGTGCATTGCAAGGGTTATTCTAATCACATTTCGTTCTTAAGGAATGAAGTTCATCCTATACATGCATTTGTGTCACTGGATTAACATTTACGTCATTTTGTGCATTCCAAGGCTTATTCTAATCACTTTTCGTTCTTAAGGAATGTAGTTCATCAAATAACTGCGTTAGTGTCATGGGATGAACATTTACGACGTTTTGTGTATCCCAATGCTTATTCTAATCACTTTTTGATTTTAAGGAATGTTGTTCATCCAATTAGTGCGTTTGTGTCATTGGATGAACATTTACGTCATTTTGTGCATTCCAAGCGTTTTTGTAATTAGTTTTCGTTCTTAAGGAATGTAGTCCATCAAATAAGTGCGTTTGTGTCATGGGATGAACATTTACGTCATTTTATGCATCCCAAGGCTTATTCTAATCACTTTTCGTTCTTAAGGAATGTAGTTCATCCAGTAAGTGCGTTTGTGTCATTGGATGAACATTTACGTCATTTTGTGCATTCTATGGCTTATTCTAATCACTTTTCGTTCTTAAAGAATGTAGTTCATCAAATAAGTGCGTTTGTTTCATGGGATGAACATTTACGTCATTTTTTGCATCCCAAGGCTTATTCTAATCACTTTTCGTTCTTAAGGAATGTTGTTAATCCAATAAGTGCGTTTGTGTCATTAATTAAACATTTACGTCATTTTGTGCATCCCAATGCTTATTCTAATCACTTTTTGATCTTAAGGAATGTAGTTCATCAAATTAGTGTGTTTGTGTCATTGGATGAACATTTACGTCATTTTGTGCATTCCAAGGCTTATTCTATACACTTTTCGTTCTTAAGGAATGTAGTTCATCAAATAAGTGCGTTTGTGTCATGGGATGAACATTTACGTCATTTTGTGCATTCCAAGTATTATTCTAATCACTTTTCGTTCTTAAGGAATGTTGTTCATCCAATAAGTGCGTTTGTGTCATTAATTCAACATTTACGTCATTTTGTGCATCCCAAGCTTATTCTAATCACTTTTCGTTCTTAAGGAATATTGTTGATCCAATAAGTGCGTTTGTGTCATTGCATGAACATATACGTCATTTTGTGCATTGCAAGGGTTATTCTAATCACATTTCGTTCTTAAGGAATGAAGTTCATCCTATACATGCATTTGTGTCATTGGATTAACATTTACGTCATTTTGTGCATTCCAAGGCTTATTCTAATCACTTTTCGTTCTTAAGGAATGTTGTTCATCCACTAAGTGCGTTTGTGTCATTGCATGAACATATACGTCATTTTGTGCATTGCAAGGGTTATTCTAATCACTTTTCATTCTTAAGGAATGTAGTTCATCCAATAAGTGTGTTTGTGTCATGGGATGAAAATTTACGACATTTTGTGCATCCCAAGTCTTATTCTAATCACTTTTCGTTCTTAACGAATGTAGTTCATCCAATAAGTGCGTTTATGTCATTAGATGAACATTTACGTCATTTTGTGCATCCCAAGGCTTATTCTAATCACTTCTCTTTCTTATGGAATGTAGTTCATCCTATACGTGCATTTGTGTCATTGGATGGACATTTACGTCATTTTGTGCATTCCAAGGCTTATTCTAATCACTTTTTGTTCTTAAGGAATGTAGTTCATCCAATAAGTGCGTTTGTGTCATTCGATGAACATTTACGTCATTTTGTGCATCCCAAGGCTTATTCTAATAATTTTTCGTTCTTAAGGAATGAAGTTCATCCTTTACGTGCATTTGTGTCATTGGATGAACATTTACGTCATTTTGTGCATTCCAAGGCTTATTCTAATCACTTTTTGATCTTAAGGAATGTAGTTCATCAAATTAGTGTGTTTGTGTCATTGGATGAACATTTACGTCATTTTGTGCATTCCAAGGCTTATTCTATTCACTTTTCGTTCTTAAGGAATGTAGTTCATCAAATAAGTGCGTTTGTGTCATGGGATGAACATTTACGTCATTTTGTGCATTCCAAGTATTATTCTAATCACTTTTCGTTCTTAAGGAATGTTGTTCATCCAATAAGTGCGTTTGTGTCATTAATTCAACATTTACGTCATTTTGTGCATCCCAAGCTTATTCTAATCACTTTTCGTTCTTAAGGAAAATTGTTCATCCAATAAGTGCGTTTGTGTGATTGCATGAACATATACGTCATTTTGTGCATTGCAAGGGTTATTCTAATCACATTTCGTTCTTAAGGAATGAAGTTCATCCTATACATGCATTTGTGTCACTGGATTAACATTTACGTCATTTTGTGCATTCCAAGGCTTATTCTAATCACTTTTCGTTCTTAAGGAATGTAGTTCATCAAATAACTGCGTTAGTGTCATGGGATGAACATTTACGACGTTTTGTGTATCCCAATGCTTATTCTAATCACTTTTTGATTTTAAGGAATGTTGTTCATCCAATTAGTGCGTTTGTGTCATTGGATGAACATTTACGTCATTTTGTGCATTCCAAGCGTTTTTGTAATTAGTTTTCGTTCTTAAGGAATGTAGTCCATCAAATAAGTGCGTTTGTGTCATGGGATGAACATTTACGTCATTTTATGCATCCCAAGGCTTATTCTAATCACTTTTCGTTCTTAAGGAATGTAGTTCATCCAGTAAGTGCGTTTGTGTCATTGGATGAACATTTACGTCATTTTGTGCATTCTATGGCTTATTCTAATCACTTTTCGTTCTTAAAGAATGTAGTTCATCAAATAAGTGCGTTTGTTTCATGGGATGAACATTTACGTCATTTTTTGCATCCCAAGGCTTATTCTAATCACTTTTCGTTCTTAAGGAATGTTGTTAATCCAATAAGTGCGTTTGTGTCATTAATTAAACATTTACGTCATTTTGTGCATCCCAATGCTTATTCTAATCACTTTTTGATCTTAAGGAATGTAGTTCATCAAATTAGTGTGTTTGTGTCATTGGATGAACATTTACGTCATTTTGTGCATTCCAAGGCTTATTCTATTCACTTTTCGTTCTTAAGGAATGTAGTTCATCAAATAAGTGCGTTTGTGTCATGGGATGAACATTTACGTCATTTTGTGCATTCCAAGTATTATTCTAATCACTTTTCGTTCTTAAGGAATGTTGTTCATCCAATAAGTGCGTTTGTGTCATTAATTCAACATTTACGTCATTTTGTGCATCCCAAGCTTATTCTAATCACTTTTCGTTCTTAAGGAAAATTGTTCATCCAATAAGTGCGTTTGTGTGATTGCATGAACATATACGTCATTTTGTGCATTGCAAGGGTTATTCTAATCACATTTCGTTCTTAAGGAATGAAGTTCATCCTATACATGCATTTGTGTCACTGGATTAACATTTACGTCATTTTGTGCATTCCAAGGCTTATTCTAATCACTTTTCGTTCTTAAGGAATGTAGTTCATCAAATAACTGCGTTAGTGTCATGGGATGAACATTTACGACGTTTTGTGTATCCCAATGCTTATTCTAATCACTTTTTGATTTTAAGGAATGTTGTTCATCCAATTAGTGCGTTTGTGTCATTGGATGAACATTTACGTCATTTTGTGCATTCCAAGCGTTTTTGTAATTAGTTTTCGTTCTTAAGGAATGTAGTCCATCAAATAAGTGCGTTTGTGTCATGGGATGAACATTTACGTCATTTTATGCATCCCAAGGCTTATTCTAATCACTTTTCGTTCTTAAGGAATGTAGTTCATCCAGTAAGTGCGTTTGTGTCATTGGATGAACATTTACGTCATTTTGTGCATTCTATGGCTTATTCTAATCACTTTTCGTTCTTAAAGAATGTAGTTCATCAAATAAGTGCGTTTGTTTCATGGGATGAACATTTACGTCATTTTTTGCATCCCAAGGCTTATTCTAATCACTTTTCGTTCTTAAGGAATGTTGTTAATCCAATAAGTGCGTTTGTGTCATTAATTAAACATTTACGTCATTTTGTGCATCCCAATGCTTATTCTAATCACTTTTTGATCTTAAGGAATGTAGTTCATCAAATTAGTGTGTTTGTGTCATTGGATGAACATTTACGTCATTTTGTGCATTCCAAGGCTTATTCTATTCAATTTTCGTTCTTATGGAATGTAGTTCATCAAATAAGTGCGTTTGTGTCATGGGATGAACATTTACGTCATTTTGTGCATTCCAAGTATTATTCTAATCACTTTTCGTTCTTAAGGAATGTTGTTCATCCAATAAGTGCGTTTGTGTCATTAATTCAACATTTACGTCATTTTGTGCATCCCAAGCTTATTCTAATCACTTTTCGTTCTTAAGGAATATTGTTGATCCAATAAGTGCGTTTGTGTGATTGCATGAACATATACGTCATTTTGTGCATTGCAAGGGTTATTCTAATCACATTTCGTTCTTAAGGAATGAAGTTCATCCTATACATGCATTTGTGTCATTGGATTAACATTTACGTCATTTTGTGCATTCCAAGGCTTATTCTAATCACTTTTCGTTCTTAAGGAATGTTGTTCATCCACTAAGTGCGTTTGTGTCATTGCATGAACATATACGTCATTTTGTGCATTGCAAGGGTTATTCTAATCACTTTTCATTCTTAAGGAATGTAGTTCATCCAATAAGTGTGTTTGTGTCATGGGATGAAAATTTACGACATTTTGTGCATCCCAAGTCTTATTCTAATCACTTTTCGTTCTTAACGAATGTAGTTCATCCAATAAGTGCGTTTATGTCATTAGATGAACATTTACGTCATTTTGTGCATCCCAAGGCTTATTCTAATCACTTCTCTTTCTTATGGAATGTAGTTCATCCTATACGTGCATTTGTGTCATTGGATGGACATTTACGTCATTTTGTGCATTCCAAGGCTTATTCTAATCACTTTTTGTTCTTAAGGAATGTAGTTCATCCAATAAGTGCGTTTGTGTCATTCGATGAACATTTACGTCATTTTGTGCATCCCAAGGCTTATTCTAATAATTTTTTGTTCTTAAGGAATGAAGTTCATCCTTTACGTGCATTTGTGTCATTGGATGAACATTTACGTCATTTTGTGCATTCCAAGGCTTATTCTAATGACTTTTTGATCTTAAGGAATGTAGTTCATCAAATTAGTGTGTTTGTGTCATTGGATGAACATTTACGTCATTTTGTGCATTCCAAGGCTTATTCTATTCACTTTTCGTTCTTAAGGAATGTAGTTCATCAAATAAGTGCGTTTGTGTCATGGGATGAACATTTACGTCATTTTGTGCATTCCAAGTATTATTCTAATCACTTTTCGTTCTTAAGGAATGTTGTTCATCCAATAAGTGCGTTTGTGTCATTAATTCAACATTTACGTCATTTTGTGCATCCCAAGCTTATTCTAATCACTTTTCGTTCTTAAGGAAAATTGTTCATCCAATAAGTGCGTTTGTGTGATTGCATGAACATATACGTCATTTTGTGCATTGCAAGGGTTATTCTAATCACATTTCGTTCTTAAGGAATGAAGTTCATCCTATACATGCATTTGTGTCACTGGATTAACATTTACGTCATTTTGTGCATTCCAAGGCTTATTCTAATCACTTTTCGTTCTTAAGGAATGTAGTTCATCAAATAACTGCGTTAGTGTCATGGGATGAACATTTACGACGTTTTGTGTATCCCAATGCTTATTCTAATCACTTTTTGATTTTAAGGAATGTTGTTCATCCAATTAGTGCGTTTGTGTCATTGGATGAACATTTACGTCATTTTGTGCATTCCAAGCGTTTTTGTAATTAGTTTTCGTTCTTAAGGAATGTAGTTCATCAAATAAGTGCGTTTGTGTCATGGGATGAACGTTTACGTCATTTTATGCATCCCAAGGCTTATTCTAATCACTTTTCGTTCTTAAGGAATGTAGTTCATCCAGTAAGTGCGTTTGTGTCATTGGATGAACATTTACGTCATTTTGTGCATTTTATGGCTTATTCTAATCACTTTTCGTTCTTAAAGAATGTAGTTCATCAAATAAGTGCGTTTGTTTCATGGGATGAACATTTACGTCATTTTTTGCATCCCAAGGCTTATTCTAATCACTTTTCGTTCTTAAGGAATGTTGTTAATCCAATAAGTGCGTTTGTGTCATTAATTAAACATTTACGTCATTTTGTGCATCCCAATGCTTATTCTAATCACTTTTTGATCTTAAGGAATGTAGTTCATCAAATTAGTGTGTTTGTGTCATTGGATGAACATTTACGTCATTTTGTGCATTCCAAGGCTTATTCTATTCAATTTTCGTTCTTATGGAATGTAGTTCATCAAATAAGTGCGTTTGTGTCATGGGATGAACATTTACGTCATTTTGTGCATTCCAAGTATTATTCTAATCACTTTTCGTTCTTAAGGAATGTTGTTCATCCAATAAGTGCGTTTGTGTCATTAATTCAACATTTACGTCATTTTGTGCATCCCAAGCTTATTCTAATCACTTTTCGTTCTTAAGGAATATTGTTGATCCAATAAGTGCGTTTGTGTGATTGCATGAACATATACGTCATTTTGTGCATTGCAAGGGTTATTCTAATCACATTTCGTTCTTAAGGAATGAAGTTCATCCTATACATGCATTTGTGTCATTGGATTAACATTTACGTCATTTTGTGCATTCCAAGGCTTATTCTAATCACTTTTCGTTCTTAAGGAATGTTGTTCATCCACTAAGTGCGTTTGTGTCATTGCATAAACATATACGTCATTTTGTGCATTGCAAGGGTTATTCTAATCACTTTTCATTCTTAAGGAATGTAGTTCATCCAATAAGTGTGTTTGTGTCATGGGATGAAAATTTACGACATTTTGTGCATCCCAAGTCTTATTCTAATCACTTTTCGTTCTTAACGAATGTAGTTCATCCAATAAGTGCGTTTGTGTCATTAGATGAACATTTACGTCATTTTGTGCATCCCAAGGCTTATTCTAATCACTTCTCTTTCTTATGGAATGTAGTTCATCCTATACGTGCATTTGTGTCATTGGATGGACATTTACGTCATTTTGTGCATTCCAAGGCTTATTCTAATCACTTTTTGTTCTTAAGGAATGTAGTTCATCCAATAAGTGCGTTTGTGTCATTGGATGAACATTTACGTCATTTTTTGCATCCCAAGGCTTATTCTAATCACTTTTCGTTCTTAAGGAATGTTGTTAATCCAATAAGTGCGTTTGTGTCATTAATTAAACATTTACGTCATTTTGTGCATCCCAATGCTTATTCTAATCACTTTTTGATCTTAAGGAATGTAGTTCATCAAATTAGTGTGTTTGTGTCATTGGATGAACATTTACGTCATTTTGTGCATTCCAAGGCTTATTCTATTCACTTTTCGTTCTTAAGGAATGTAGTTCATCAAATAAGTGCGTTTGTGTCATGGGATGAACATTTACGTCATTTTGTGCATTCCAAGTATTATTCTAATCACTTTTCGTTCTTAAGGAATGTTGTTCATCCAATAAGTGCGTTTGTGTCATTAATTCAACATTTACGTCATTTTGTGCATCCCAAGCTTATTCTAATCACTTTTCGTTCTTAAGGAAAATTGTTCATCCAATAAGTGCGTTTGTGTGATTGCATGAACATATACGTCATTTTGTGCATTGCAAGGGTTATTCTAATCACATTTCGTTCTTAAGGAATGAAGTTCATCCTATACATGCATTTGTGTCACTGGATTAACATTTACGTCATTTTGTGCATTCCAAGGCTTATTCTAATCACTTTTCGTTCTTAAGGAATGTAGTTCATCAAATAACTGCGTTAGTGTCATGGGATGAACATTTACGACGTTTTGTGTATCCCAATGCTTATTCTAATCACTTTTTGATTTTAAGGAATGTTGTTCATCCAATTAGTGCGTTTGTGTCATTGGATGAACATTTACGTCATTTTGTGCATTCCAAGCGTTTTTGTAATTAGTTTTCGTTCTTAAGGAATGTAGTCCATCAAATAAGTGCGTTTGTGTCATGGGATGAACATTTACGTCATTTTATGCATCCCAAGGCTTATTCTAATCACTTTTCGTTCTTAAGGAATGTAGTTCATCCAGTAAGTGCGTTTGTGTCATTGGATGAACATTTACGTCATTTTGTGCATTCTATGGCTTATTCTAATCACTTTTCGTTCTTAAAGAATGTAGTTCATCAAATAAGTGCGTTTGTTTCATGGGATGAACATTTACGTCATTTTTTGCATCCCAAGGCTTATTCTAATCACTTTTCGTTCTTAAGGAATGTTGTTAATCCAATAAGTGCGTTTGTGTCATTAATTAAACATTTACGTCATTTTGTGCATCCCAATGCTTATTCTAATCACTTTTTGATCTTAAGGAATGTAGTTCATCAAATTAGTGTGTTTGTGTCATTGGATGAACATTTACGTCATTTTGTGCATTCCAAGGCTTATTCTATTCAATTTTCGTTCTTATGGAATGTAGTTCATCAAATAAGTGCGTTTGTGTCATGGGATGAACATTTACGTCATTTTGTGCATTCCAAGTATTATTCTAATCACTTTTCGTTCTTAAGGAATGTTGTTCATCCAATAAGTGCGTTTGTGTCATTAATTCAACATTTACGTCATTTTGTGCATCCCAAGCTTATTCTAATCACTTTTCGTTCTTAAGGAATATTGTTGATCCAATAAGTGCGTTTGTGTGATTGCATGAACATATACGTCATTTTGTGCATTGCAAGGGTTATTCTAATCACATTTCGTTCTTAAGGAATGAAGTTCATCCTATACATGCATTTGTGTCATTGGATTAACATTTACGTCATTTTGTGCATTCCAAGGCTTATTCTAATCACTTTTCGTTCTTAAGGAATGTTGTTCATCCACTAAGTGCGTTTGTGTCATTGCATAAACATATACGTCATTTTGTGCATTGCAAGGGTTATTCTAATCACTTTTCATTCTTAAGGAATGTAGTTCATCCAATAAGTGTGTTTGTGTCATGGGATGAAAATTTACGACATTTTGTGCATCCCAAGTCTTATTCTAATCACTTTTCGTTCTTAACGAATGTAGTTCATCCAATAAGTGCGTTTGTGTCATTAGATGAACATTTACGTCATTTTGTGCATCCCAAGGCTTATTCTAATCACTTCTCTTTCTTATGGAATGTAGTTCATCCTATACGTGCATTTGTGTCATTGGATGGACATTTACGTCATTTTGTGCATTCCAAGGCTTATTCTAATCACTTTTTGTTCTTAAGGAATGTAGTTCATCCAATAAGTGCGTTTGTGTCATTCGATGAACATTTACGTCATTTTGTGCATCCCAAGGCTTATTCTAATAATTTTTCGTTCTTAAGGAATGAAGTTCATCCTTTACGTGCATTTGTGTCATTGGATGAACATTTACGTCATTTTGTGCATTCCAAGGCTTATTCTAATCACTTTTTGATCTTAAGGAATATTGTTGATCCAATGAGTGCGTTTGTGTCATTGCATGAACATATACGTCATTTTGTGCATTGCAAGGGTTATTCTAATCACATTTCGTTCTAAAGGAATGAAGTTCATCCTATACATGCATTTGTGTCATTGGATTAACATTTACGTCATTTTGTGCATTCCAAGGCTTATTCTAATCACTTTTCGTTCTTAAGGAATGTTGTTCATCCACTAAGTGCGTTTCTGTCATTGCATGAACATATACGTCATTTTGTGCATTGCAAGGGTTATTCTAATCACTTTTCATTCTTAAGGAATGTAGTTCATCCAATAAGTGTGTTTGTGTCATGGGATGAAAATTTACGACATTTTGTGCATCCCAAGTCTTATTCTAATCACTTTTCGTTCTTAACGAATGTAGTTCATCCAATAAGTGCGTTTGTGTCATTAGATGAACATTTACGTCATTTTGTGCATCCCAAGGCTTATTCTAATCACTTCTCTTTCTTATGGAATGTAGTTCATCCTATACGTGCATTTGTGTCATTGGATGGACATTTACGTCATTTTGTGCATTCCAAGGCTTATTCTAATCACTTTTTGTTCTTAAGGAATGTAGTTCATCCAATAAGTGCGTTTGTGTCATTGGATGAACATTTACGTCATTTTTTGCATCCCAAGGCTTATTCTAATCACTTTTCGTTCTTAAGGAATGTTGTTAATCCAATAAGTGCGTTTGTGTCATTAATTAAACATTTACGTCATTTTGTGCATCCCAATGCTTATTCTAATCACTTTTTGATCTTAAGGAATGTAGTTCATCAAATTAGTGTGTTTGTGTCATTGGATGAACATTTACGTCATTTTGTGCATTCCAAGGCTTATTCTATTCACTTTTCGTTCTTAAGGAATGTAGTTCATCAAATAAGTGTGTTTGTGTCATGGGATGAACATTTACGTCATTTTGTGCATTCCAAGTATTATTCTAATCACTTTTCGTTCTTAAGGAATGTTGTTCATCCAATAAGTGCGTTTGTGTCATTAATTCAACATTTACGTCATTTTGTGCATCCCAAGCTTATTCTAATCACTTTTCGTTCTTAAGGAATATTGTTGATCCAATAAGTGCGTTTGTGTGATTGCATGAACATATACGTCATTTTGTGCATTGCAAGGGTTATTCTAATCACATTTCGTTCTTAAGGAATGAAGTTCATCCTATACATGCATTTGTGTCATTGGATTAACATTTACGTCATTTTGTGCATTCCAAGGCTTATTCTAATCACTTTTCGTTCTTAAGGAATGTTGTTCATCCACTAAGTGCGTTTGTGTCATTGCATGAACATATACGTCATTTTGTGCATTGCAAGGGTTATTCTAATCACTTTTCATTCTTAAGGAATGTAGTTCATCCAATAAGTGTGTTTGTGTCATGGGATGAAAATTTACGACATTTTGTGCATCCCAAGTCTTATTCTAATCACTTTTCGTTCTTAACGAATGTAGTTCATCCAATAAGTGCGTTTGTGTCATTAGATGAACATTTACGTCATTTTGTGCATCCCAAGGCTTATTCTAATCACTTCTCTTTCTTATGGAATGTAGTTCATCCTATACGTGCATTTGTGTCATTGGATGGACATTTACGTCATTTTGTGCATTCCAAGGCTTATTCTAATCACTTTTTGTTCTTAAGGAATGTAGTTCATCCAATAAGTGCGTTTGTGTCATTCGATGAACATTTACGTCATTTTGTGCATCCCAAGGCTTATTCTAATAATTTTTCGTTCTTAAGGAATGAAGTTCATCCTTTACGTGCATTTGTGTCATTGGATGAACATTTACGTCATTTTGTGCATTCCAAGGCTTATTCTAATCACTTTTTGATCTTAAGGAATGTAGTTCATCAAATTAGTGTGTTTGTGTCATTGGATGAACATTTACGTCATTTTGTGCATTCCAAGGCTTATTCTATTCACTTTTCGTTCTTAAGGAATGTAGTTCATCAAATAAGTGCGTTTGTGTCATGGGATGAACATTTACGTCATTTTGTGCATTCCAAGTATTATTCTAATCACTTTTCGTTCTTAAGGAATGTTGTTCATCCAATAAGTGCGTTTGTGTCATTAATTCAACATTTACGTCATTTTGTGCATCCCAAGCTTATTCTAATCACTTTTCGTTCTTAAGGAAAATTGTTCATCCAATAAGTGCGTTTGTGTGATTGCATGAACATATACGTCATTTTGTGCATTGCAAGGGTTATTCTAATCACATTTCGTTCTTAAGGAATGAAGTTCATCCTATACATGCATTTGTGTCACTGGATTAACATTTACGTCATTTTGTGCATTCCAAGGCTTATTCTAATCACTTTTCGTTCTTAAGGAATGTAGTTCATCAAATAACTGCGTTAGTGTCATGGGATGAACATTTACGACGTTTTGTGTATCCCAATGCTTATTCTAATCACTTTTTGATTTTAAGGAATGTTGTTCATCCAATTAGTGCGTTTGTGTCATTGGATGAACATTTACGTCATTTTGTGCATTCCAAGCGTTTTTGTAATTAGTTTTCGTTCTTAAGGAATGTAGTCCATCAAATAAGTGCGTTTGTGTCATGGGATGAACATTTACGTCATTTTATGCATCCCAAGGCTTATTCTAATCACTTTTCGTTCTTAAGGAATGTAGTTCATCCAGTAAGTGCGTTTGTGTCATTGGATGAACATTTACGTCATTTTGTGCATTCTATGGCTTATTCTAATCACTTTTCGTTCTTAAAGAATGTAGTTCATCAAATAAGTGCGTTTGTTTCATGGGATGAACATTTACGTCATTTTTTGCATCCCAAGGCTTATTCTAATCACTTTTCGTTCTTAAGGAATGTTGTTAATCCAATAAGTGCGTTTGTGTCATTAATTAAACATTTACGTCATTTTGTGCATCCCAATGCTTATTCTAATCACTTTTTGATCTTAAGGAATGTAGTTCATCAAATTAGTGTGTTTGTGTCATTGGATGAACATTTACGTCATTTTGTGCATTCCAAGGCTTATTCTATTCACTTTTCGTTCTTAAGGAATGTAGTTCATCAAATAAGTGTGTTTGTGTCATGGGATGAACATTTACGTCATTTTGTGCATTCCAAGTATTATTCTAATCACTTTTCGTTCTTAAGGAATGTTGTTCATCCAATAAGTGCGTTTGTGTCATTAATTCAACATTTACGTCATTTTGTGCATCCCAAGCTTATTCTAATCACTTTTCGTTCTTAAGGAATATTGTTGATCCAATAAGTGCGTTTGTGTGATTGCATGAACATATACGTCATTTTGTGCATTGCAAAGGTTATTCTAATCACATTTCGTTCTTAAGGAATGAAGTTCATCCTATACATGCATTTGTGTCATTGGATTAACATTTACGTCATTTTGTGCATTCCAAGGCTTATTCTAATCACTTTTCGTTCTTAAGGAATGTTGTTCATCCACTAAGTGCGTTTGTGTCATTGCATGAACATATACGTCATTTTGTGCATTGCAAGGGTTATTCTAATCACTTTTCATTCTTAAGGAATGTAGTTCATCCAATAAGTGTGTTTGTGTCATGGGATGAAAATTTACGACATTTTGTGCATCCCAAGTCTTATTCTAATCACTTTTCGTTCTTAACGAATGTAGTTCATCCAATAAGTGCGTTTGTGTCATTAGATGAACATTTACGTCATTTTGTGCATCCCAAGGCTTATTCTAATCACTTATCTTTCTTATGGAATGTAGTTCATCCTATACGTGCATTTGTGTAATTGGATGGACATTTACGTCATTTTGTGCATTCCAAGGCTTATTCTAATCACTTTTTGTTCTTAAGGAATGTAGTTCATCCAATAAGTGCGTTTGTGTCATTCGATGAACATTTACGTCATTTTGTGCATCCCAAGGCTTTTTCTAATAATTTTTCGTTCTTAAGGAATGAAGTTCATCCTTTACGTGCATTTGTGTCATTGGATGAACATTTACGTCATTTTGTGCATTCCAAGGCTTTTTCTAATCACTTTTTGATCTTAAGGAATGTAGTTCATCAAATTAGTGTGTTTGTGTCATTGGATGAACATTTACGTCATTTTGTGCATTCCAAGGCTTATTCTATTCACTTTTCGATCTTAAGGAATGTTGTTCATCCAATAAGTGCGTGTGTGTCATTAATTCAACATTTACGTCATTTTGTGCATCCCAAGCTTATTCTAATCACTTTTCGTTCTTAAGGAATATTGTTCATCCCATAAGTGCGTTTGTGTGATTGCATGAACATATACGTCATTTTGTGCATTGCAAGGGTTATTCTAATCACATTTCGTTCTTAAGGAATGAAGTTCATCCTATACATGCATTTGTGTCACTGGATTAACACTTACGTCATTTTGTGCATTCCAAGGCTTATTCTAATCACTTTTCGTTCTTATGGAATGTTGTTCATCCACTAAGTGCGTTTGTGTCATTGCATGAACATATACGTCATTTTGTGCATTGCAAGGGTTATTCAAATCACTTTTCATTCTTAAGGAATGTAGTTCATCCAATAAGTGTGTTTGTGTCGTGGGATGAAAATTTACGACATTTTGTGCATCCCAAGTCTTATTCTAATCACTTTTCGTTCTTAACGAATGTAGTTCATCCAATAAGTGCGTTTGTGTCATTCCATGAACATTTACGTCATTTTGTGCATCCCAAGGCTTATTCTAATCACTTCTCTTTCTTATGGAATGTAGTTCATCCTATACGTGCATTTGTGTCATTGGATGGACATTTACGTCATTTTGTGCATTCCAAGGCTTATTCTAATCAATTTTTGTTCTTAAGGAATGTAGTTCATCCAATAAGTGCGTTTGTGTCATTGGATGAACATTTACGTCATTTTGTGCATCCCATGCATATTCTAATTACTTTTCGTTCTTAAGGAATGTTATTCATCCAATAAGTGCGTTTGTGTCATTGAATGAACATTGATGTCATTTTGAGCATTGCAAGGGTTATTCTAATCACTTTTCGTTCTTAAGGAATGAAGTTCATCCTATACGTGCATTTGTGTCATTGGATTAACATTTACGTCATTTTGTGCATTCCAAGGCTTACTCGAATCACTTTTCGTTCTTAAGGAATGTTGTTCATCCAATAAGTGCGTTTGTGTCCTTGGATGAACATTTACGTCATTTTATGCATCCAAAGGCATATTCTAATCACTTTTCATTCTTAAGGAATGTAGTTCATCCAATAAGTGTGTTTGTGTCATTAGATGAACATTTACGTCATTTTGTGCATCCCAAGGCTTATTCTAATCACTTTTCTTTCTTATGGAATGTAGTTCATCCTATACGTGCATTTGTGTCATTGGATAAATATTTACGTCATTTTGTGCATTCCAAGGATTATTCTAATCAATTTTCGTTCTTAAGGAATGTAGTTCATCAAATAACTGCGTTTGTGTCACGGGATGAACATTTACGTTATTTTTTGCATTCCAAGGATTATTCTAATCACTTTTCGTTCTTAAGGAATGTTGTTCATCCAATAAGTGCGTTTGTGTCATTAATTCAACATTTACGTCATTTTGTGCATCCCAAGCCTATTCTAATCACTTTTCGTTCTTAAGGAATGTTGTTCATCCAATAAGTGCGTTTGTGCCGTTGCATGAACATTTACGTCATTTTGTGCATTGCAAGGGTTATTCTAATCACTTTTCGTTCTTAAGGAATGTTGTTCATCCAATTAGTGCGTTAGTGTTCTTCGATGAACATTTACGTCATTTTGTGCATCCAAAGGCTTATTCTAATGATTTTTCATTCATAAGGAATGTAGTTCATCCAATAAGTGTGTTTGTGTCATGGAATGAAAATTTACGACTTTTTGTGCATCCCAAGTCTGATTTTAATCACTTTTCGTTCTTAAGGAATGTAGTTCATCCAATAAGTGCGTTTGTGTCATTAGATGAACATTTACGTCATTTTGTGCATCCCAAGGCTTATTCTAATCACTTCTCTTTCTTATGGAATGTAGTTCATCCTATACGTGCATTTGTGTCAATGGATAAATATTTATGTCATTTTGTGCATTCCAAGGCTTATTCTAATCACTTGTCGTTCTTAAGGAATGTAGTTCAATCAATAAGTGCGTTTGTGTCATTCGATGAACATTTACGTCATTTTGTGCATGCCAAGGCTTATTCTAATAATTTTTCGTTCTTAAGGAATGAAGTTCATCCTATACGTGCATTTGTGTCATTGGATGAACATTTACGTCATTTTGTGCATTCCAAGGCTTATTCTAATCACTTTTTGTTCTTAAGGAATGTTGTTCATCCAATTAGTGCGTTTGTGTCATTAATTACACATTTATTTCATTTTGTGCATCCCAATGCTTATTCTAATCCCTTTTCGTTCGTAAGGAATATAGTTCATCCAATAAGTGCGTTTGTGTCATTGGATGAACATTTACGTCATTTTGTGCATCCCAAGCATATTCTAATTACTTTTCGTTCTTAAGGAATGTTATTCATCCAATAAGTGCGTCTGTGTCATTGAATGAACATTTACGTCATTTTGTGCATTCCAAGGCTTATTCGAATCACTTTTCGTTCTTAAGGAATGTTGTTCATCCAATAAGTGCGTTTGTGTCCTTGGATGAACATTTACGTCATTTTATGCATCCAAAGGCATATTCTAATCACTTTTCATTCTTAAGGAATATAGTTCATCCAATAAGTGTGTTTGTGTCATGGGATGAAAATTTACGACCTTTTTTGCCTCCCAAGTCTTATTCTAATCACTTTTCGTTCTTAAGGAATGTAGTTCATCCAATAAGTGCGTTTGTGTCATTAGATGAACATTTACGTCATTTTGTGCATCCCAAGGCTTATTCTGATCACTTTTCTTTCTTATGGAATATAGTTCATCCTATACGTGCATTTGTGTCATTGGACAAATATTTACGTCATTTTGTGCATTCCAAGGATTATTCTAATCAATTTTCGTTCTTAAGGAATGTAGTTCATCAAATAACTGCGTTTGTGTCACGGGATGAACATTTACGTTATTTTTTGCATTCCAAGGATTATTCTAATCACTTTTCGTTCTTAAGGAATGTTGTTCATCCAATAAGTGCGTTTGTGTCATTAATTCAACATTTACGTCATTTTGTGCATCCCAAGCCTATTCTAATCACTTTTCGTTCTTAAGGAATGTTGTTCATCCAATAAGTGCGTTTGTGCCGTTGCATGAACATTTACGTCATTTTGTGCATTGCAAGGGTTATTCTAATCACTTTTCGTTCTTAAGGAATGTTGTTCATCCAATTAGTGCGTTAGTGTTCTTCGATGAACATTTACGTCATTTTGTGCATCCAAAGGCTTATTCTAATGATTTTTCATTCATAGTGAATGTAGTTCATCCAATAAGTGTGTTTGTGTCATGGGATGAAAATTTACGACTTTTTGTGCATCCCAAGTCTTTTTCTAATCACTTTTCGTTCTTAAGGAATGTAGTTCATCCAATAAATGCGTTTGTGTCATTAGATGAACATTTACGTCATTTTGTGCATCCCAAGACTTATTCTAATCACTTCTCTTTCTTATGGAATGTAGTTCATCCTATTCGTGCATTTGTGTCATTGGATAAATATTTACGTCATTTTGTGCATTCCAAGGCTTATTCTAATCACTTGTCGTTCTTAAGGAATATAGTTCATCAAACAACTACGTTTGTGTCATGGGATGAACATTTACGTCATTTTGTGCATCCCAATGCTTATTCTAATCACTTTTTGATCTTAAGGAATGTAGTTCATCCAATTAGTGCGTTTGTGTCATTGGATGAACATTTACGTCATTTTGTGCATTCCAAAGCTTATTCTAATCACTTTTCGTTCTTAAGGAATGTAGTTCATCCAGTAAGTGCGTTTGTGTCTTTGGATGAACATTTATGTCATTTTGTGCATTCCAAAGCTTATTCTAATCACTTGTCGTTCTTAAGGAATGTAGTTGATCAAATAAGCGCGTTTGTGTAATGGGATGAACATTTACGTCATTTTTTGCAACCCAAGGCTTATTCTAATCACTTTTCGTTCTTAAGGAATGTAGTTCATCAAATAAGTGCGTTTGTGTCATCGGATGTACATTTACGTTATTTTGTGCATTCCAAGGATTATTTTAATCACTTTTCGTTCTTAAGGAATGTTGTTCATCAAATAAGTGCGTTTGTGTCATTAATTCAACATTTACGTCATTTTGTGCATCCCAAGCCTATTCTAATCACTTTTCGTTCTTAAGGAATGTTCTTCATCCAATAAGTGCGTTTGTGCCATTGCATGAACATTTACGTCATTTTGTGCATTGCAAGGGTTATTCTAATCACTTTTCGTTCTTAAGGAATGTTGTTCATCCAATTAGTGCGTTAGTGTTCTTCGATGAACATTTACGTCATTTTGTGCATCCAAAAGGCTTATTCTAATCACTTTTCATTCATAAGGAATGTAGTTCATCCAATAAGTGTGTTTGTGTCATGGGATGAAAATTTACGACTTTTTGTGCATTCCAAGGCTTATTCTAATCACATTTCGTTCTTAAGGAATGTAGTTAATCAAATAAGTGCGTTTGTGTCATGGGATGAACATTTACGTCATTTTATGCATCCCAAGGCTTATTGTAATTACTTTTCGTTCTTAAGGAATATAGTTCATCCAGTAAGTGCATTTGTGTCATTGGATGAACATTTATGTCATTTTGTGCATTCCAAAGCTTATTCTAATCACTTGTCGTTCTTAAGGAATGTAGTTCATCAAATAAGCGCGTTTGTGTAATGGGATGAACATTTACGTCATTTTTTGCATCCCAAGGCTTATTCTAATCACTTTTCGTTCTTAAGGAATGTAGTTCATCCAGTAAGTGCGTTTGTGTCATTGATGAACATTTACGTCATTTTGTGCATTCTATGGCTTATTCTAATCACTTTTCGTTCTTAAAGAATGTAGTTCATCAAATAAGTGCGTTTGTGTCATGGGATGAACATTTACGTCATTTTGTGCATTCCAAGGATTATTCTAATCACTTTTCGTTCTTAAGGAATGTTGTTCATCCAATAAGTGCGTTTGTGTCATTAATTCAACATTTACGTCATTTTGTACATCCCAAGCTTATTCTAATCAGTTTTCGTTATTAAGGAATGTAGTTCATCCAATAAGTGCGTTTGTGTCATTAGATGAACATTTACATCGTTTTGTGCATCCCAAGGCTTATTCTAATCACTTTTCTTTCTTATGGAATGTAGTGCATCCTATACGTGCATTTGTGTCATTGGATAAATATTTACGTCATTTTGTGCATTCCAAGGCTTATTCTAATCACTTGTCGTTCTTAAGGAATATAGTTCATCAAACAACTAGGTTTGTGTCATGGGATGAACATTTACGTCATTTTGTGCATCCCAATGCTTATTCTAATCACTTTTTGATCTTAAGGAATGTAGTTCATCCAATTAGTGCGTTTGTGTCATCGGATGAACATTTACGTCATTTTGTGCATTCCAAAGCTTATTCTAATCACTTTTCGTTCTTAAGGAATGTAGTTCATCCAGTAAGTGCGTTTGTGTCTTTGGGTGAACATTTATGTCATTTTGTGCATTCCAAAGCTTATTCTAATCACTTGTCGTTCTTAAGGAATGTAGTTGATCAAATAAGCGCGTTTGTGTAATGGGATGAACATTTACGTCATTTTTTGCAACCCAAGGCTTATTCTAATCACTTTTCGTTCTTAAAGAATGTAGTTCATCAAATAAGTGCGTTTGTGTCATCGGATGAACATTTACGTTATTTTGTGCATTCCAAGGATTATTCTAATCACTTTTCGTTCTTAAGGAATGTTGTTCATCCAATAAGTGCGTTTGTGTCATTAATTCAACATTTACGTCATTTTGTGCATTCCAAGAGTATTCTAATCACTTTTCGTTCTTAAGGAATGTTCTTCATCCAATAAGTGCGTTTGTGCCATTGCATGAACATTTACGTCATTTTGTGCATTGCAAGGGTTTTTCTAATCACTTTTCGTTCTTAAGGAATGTTGTTCATCCAATTAGTGCGTTAGTGTTCTTCGATGAACATTTACGTCATTTTGTGCATCCAAAAGGCTTATTCAAATCACTTTTCATTCATAAGGAATGTAGTTCATCCAATAAGTGTGTTTGTGTCATGGGATGAAAATTTACGACTTTTTGTGCATCCCAAGTCTTATTCTAATCACTTTTCGTTCTTAACGAATGTAGTTCATCCAATAAGTGCGTTTGTGTCATTAGATGAACATTTACGTCATTTGGTGCATCCCAAGGCTTATTCTAATCACTTCTCTTTCTTATGGAATGTAGTTCATCCTATACGTGCATTTGTGTCATTGGATGAACATTTACGTCATTTTGTGCATTCCAAGGCTTATTCTAATCACTTTTTGTTCTTAAAGAATGTAGTTCATCCAATAAGTGCGTTTGTGGCATTAGATGAACATTTACGTCATTTTGTGCATTCCAAGGCTTATTCTAATCACTTCTCTTTGTTATGGAATGTAGTTCATCCTATACGTGCATTTGTGTCATTGGATAAATATTTACGTCATTTTGTGCATTCCAAGGCTTATTCTAATCACTTTTCGTTCTTAAGGAATGTAGTTCATCAAATAACTGCGTTAGTGTCATGGGATGAACATTTACGTCGTTTTGTGTATCCCAATGCTTATTCTAATCACTTTTTGATTTTAAGGAATGTTGTTCATCCAATTAGTGCGTTTGTGTCATTGGATGAACATTTACGTCATTTTGTGCATTCCAAGCGTTTTTGTAATTAGTTTTCGTTCTTAAGGAATGTAGTTCATCAAATAAGTGCGTTTGTGTCATGGGATGAAAATTTACGTCATTTTATGCATCCCAAGGCTTATTCTAATCACTTTTCGTTCTTAAGGAATGTAGTTCATCCAGTAAGTGCGTTTGTGTCATTGGATGAACATTTACGTCATTTTGTGCATTCTATGGCTTATTCTAATCACTTTTCGTTCTTAAAGAATGTAGTTTATCAAATAAGTGCGTTTGTTTCATGGGATGAACATTTACGTCATTTTTTGCATCCCAAGGCTTATTCTAATCACTTTTCGTTCTTAAGGAATGTTGTTAATCCAATAAGTGCGTTTGTGTCATTAATTAAACATTTACGTCATTTTGTGCATCCCAATGCTTATTCTAATCACTTTTTGATCTTAAGGAATGTAGTTCATCCAATTAGTGTGTTTGTGTCATTGGATGAACATTTACGTCATTTTGTGCATTCCAAGGCTTATTCTATTCACTTTTCGTTCTTAAGGAATGTAGTTCATCAAATAAGTGCGTTTGTGTCATGGGATGAACATTTACGTCATTTTGTGCATTCCAAGTATTATTCTAATCACTTTTCGTTCTTAAGGAATGTTGTTCATCCAATAAGTGCGTTTGTGTCATTATTTCAACATTTACGTCATTTTGTGCATCCCAAGCTTATTCTAATCACTTTTCGTTCTTAAGGAATATTGTTCATCCAATAAGTGCGTTTGTGTCATTGCATGAACATATTCGTCATTTTGTGCATTGCAAGGGTTATTCTAATCGCATTTCGTTCTTAAGGAATGAAGTTCATCCTATACATGCATTTGTGTCATTGGATTAACATTTACGTCATTTTGTGCATTCCAAGGCTTATTCTAATCACTTTTCGTTCTTAAGGAATGTTGTTCATCCACTCAGTGCGTTTGTGTCATTGCATGAACATATACGTCATTTTGTGCATTGCAAGGGTTATTCTAATGACTTTTCATTCTTAAGGAATGTAGTTCATCCAATAAGTGTGTTTGTGTCATGGGATGAAAATTTACGACATTTTGTGCATCCCAAGTCTTATTCTAATCACTTTTCGTTCTTAACGAATGTAGTTCATCCAATAAGTGCGTTTGTGTCATTAGATGAACATTTACGTCATTTTGTGCATCCCAAGGCTTATTCTAATCACTTCTCTTTCTTATGGAATGTAGTTCA
Organism: Cicer cuneatum; assembly: GCA_037974295.1. NCBI lineage: Eukaryota > Viridiplantae > Streptophyta > Magnoliopsida > Fabales > Fabaceae > Cicer > Cicer cuneatum. Next base: position 35,865,638 of record JBBPBO010000003.1, on the reverse strand, counting down.
TCCTATACGTGCATTTGTGTTATTGGATGGACATTTACGTCATTTTGTGCATTCCAAGGCTTATTCTAATCACTTTTTGTTCTTAAGGAATGTAGTTCATCCAATAAGTGCGTTTGTGTCATTCGATGAACATTTACGTCATTTTGTGCATCCCAAGGCTTATTCTAATAATTTTTCGTTCTCAAGGAATGAAGTTCATCCTTTACGTGCATTTGTGTCATTGGATGAACATTTACGTCATTTTGTGCATTCCAAGGCTTATTCTAATCACTTTTTGTTCTAAAGGAATGTTGTTCATCCAATTAGTGCGTTTGTGTCATTAATTACACATTTATGTCATTTTGTGCATCCCAATGCTTATTCTAATCCCTTTTCGTTCGTAAGGAATGTAGTTCATCCAATAAGTGCGTTTGTGTCATTGGATGAACATTTACGTCATTTTGTGCATCCCAAGCATATTCTAATTACTTTTCGTTCTTAAGGAATGTTATTCATCCAGTAAGTGCGTTTGTGTCATTGAATGAACATTGACGTCATTTTGAGCATTGCAAGGGTTATTCTAATCACTTTTCGTTCTTAAGGAATGAAGTTCATCCTATACGTGCATTTGTGTCATTGGATTAACATTTACGTCATTTTGTGCATTCCAAGGCTTACTCGAATCACTTTTCGTTCTTAAGAAATGTTGTTCATCCAATAAGTGCGTTTGTGTCCTTGGATGAACATTGACGTCATTTTATGCATCCAAAGGCATATTCTAATCACTTTTCATTCTTAAGGAATGTAGTTCATCCAATAAGTGTGTTTGTGTCATGGGATGAAAATTTACGACATTTTGTGCCTCCCAAGTCTTATTCTAATCACTTTTCGTTCTTAAGGAATGTAGTTCATCCAATAAGTGCGTTTGTGTCATTAGATGAACATTTACGTCATTTTGTGCATCCCATGACTTATTCTAATCACTTCTCTTTCTTATGGAATGTAGTTCATCCTATACGTGCATTTGTGTCATTGGATAAATATTTACGTCATTTTGTGCATTCCAAGGCTTATTCTAATCACTTGTCGTTCTTCAGGAATATAGTTCATCAAACAACTGCGTTTGTGTCATGGGATGAACATTTACGTCATTTTGTGCATCCCAATGCTTATTCTAATCACTTTTTGATCTTAAGGAATGTAGTTCATCCAATTAGTGCGTTTGTGTCATTGGATGAACATTTACGTCATTTTGTGCATTCCAAAGCTTATTCTAATCACTTTTCGTTCTTAAGGAATGTAGTTCATCCAGTAAGTGCGTTTGTGTCTTTGGATGAACATATATGTCATTTTGTTCATACCAAAGCTTATTCTAATCACTTGTCGTTCTTAAGGAATGTAGTTGATCAAATAAGCGCGTTTGTGTAATGGGATGAACATTTACGTCATTTTTTGCAACCCAAGGCTTATTCTAATCACTTTTCGTTCTTAAGGAATGTAGTTCATCAAATAAGTGCGTTTGTGTCATCGGATGAACATTTACGTTATTTTGTGCATTCCAAGGATTATTCTAATCACTTTTCGTTCTTAAGGAATGTTGTTCATCCAATAAGTGCGTTTGTGTCATTAATTCAACATTTACGTCATTTTGTGCATTCCAAGAGTATTCTAATCACTTTTCGTTCTTAAGGAATGTTCTTCATCCAATAAGTGCGTTTGTGCCATTGCATGAACATTTACGTCATTTTGTGCATTGCAAGGGTTTTTCTAATCACTTTTCGTTCTTAAGGAATGTTGTTCATCCAATTAGTGCGTTAGTGTTCTTCGATGAACATTTACGTCATTTTGTGCATCCAAAAGGCTTATTCAAATCACTTTTCATTCATAAGGAATGTAGTTCATCCAATAAGTGTGTTTGTGTCATGGGATGAAAATTTACGACTTTTTGTGCATCCCAAGTCTTATTCTAATCACTTTTCGTTCTTAAGGAATGTAGTTCATCCAATAAGTGCGTTTGTGTCATTAGATGAACATTTACGTCATTTCGTGCATCCCAAAGCTTATTCTAATCACTTCTCTTTCTTATGGAATGTAGTTCATCCTATACGTGCATTTGTGTCATTGGATAAATATTTACGTCATTTTGTGCATTCCAAGGCTTATTCTAATCACTGCGTTTGTGTCATGGGATGAACATTTACGTCATTTTGTGCATCCCAATGCTTATTCTAATCACTTTTTGATCTTAAGGAATGTAGTTCATCCAATTAGTGCGTTTGTGTCATTGGATGAACATTTACGTCATTTTGTGCATTCCAAGGCTTATTCTAATCACATTTCGTTCTTAAGGAATGTAGTTAATCAAATAAGTGCGTTTGTGTCATGGGATGAACATTTACGTCATTTTATGCATCCCAAGGCTTATTGTAATTACTTTTCGTTCTTAAGGAATATAGTTCATCCAGTAAGTGCATTTGAGTCATTGGATGAACATTTATGTCATTTTGTGCATTCCAAAGCTTATTCTAATCACTTGTCGTTCTTAAGGAATGTAGTTCATCAAATAAGCGCGTTTGTGTAATGGGATGAACATTTACGTCATTTTTTGCATCCCAAGGCTTATTCTTATCACTTTTCGTTCTTAAGGAATGTAGTTCATCCAGTAAGTGCGTTTGTGTCATTGGATGAACATTTACGTCATTTTGTGCATTCTATGGCTTATTCTAATCACTTTTCGTTCTTAAAGAATGTAGTTCATCAAATAAGTGCGTTTGTGTCATGGGATGAACATTTACGTCATTTTGTGCATTCGAAGGATTATTCTAATCACTTTTCGTTCTTAAGGAATGTAGTTCATCCAATTAGTGTGTTTGTGTCATTGGATGAACATTTACGTCATTTTGTGCATTCCAAGGCTTATTCTATTCACTTTTCGTTCTTAAGGAATGTAGTTCATCAAATAAGTGCGTTTGTGTCATGGGATGAACATTTACGTCATTTTGTGCATTCCAAGTATTATTCTAATCACTTTTCGTTCTTAAGGAATGTTGTTCATCCAATAAGTGCGTTTGTGTCATTATTTCAACATTTACGTCATTTTGTGCATCCCAAGCTTATTCTAATCACTTTTCGTTCTTAAGGAATATTGTTTATCCAATAAGTGCGTTTGTGTCATTGCATGAACATATTCGTCATTTTGTGCATTGCAAGGGTTATTCTAATCGCATTTCGTTCTTAAGGAATGAAGTTCATCCTATACATGCATTTGTGTCATTGGATTAACATTTACGTCATTTTGTGCATTCCAAGGCTTATTCTAATCACTTTTCGTTCTTAAGGAATGTTGTTCATCCAGTAAGTGCGTTTGTGTCATTGCATGAACATATACGTCATTTTGTGCATTGCAAGGGTTATTCTAATGACTTTTCATTCTTAAGGAATGTAGTTCATCCAATAAGTGTGTTTGTGTCATGGGATGAAAATTTACGACATTTTGTGCATCCCAAGTCTTATTCTAATCACTTTTCGTTCTTAACGAATGTAGTTCATCCAATAAGTGCGTTTGTGTCATTAGATGAACATTTACGTCATTTTGTGCATCCCAAGGCTTATTCTAATCACTTCTCTTTCTTATGGAATGTAGTTCATCCTATACGTGCATTTGTGTTATTGGATGGACATTTACGTCATTTTGTGCATTCCAAGGCTTATTCTAATCACTTTTTGTTCTTAAGGAATGTAGTTCATCCAATAAGTGCGTTTGTGTCATTCGATGAACATTTACGTCATTTTGTGCATCCCAAGGCTTATTCTAATAATTTTTCGTTCTCAAGGAATGAAGTTCATCCTTTACGTGCATTTGTGTCATTGGATGAACATTTACGTCATTTTGTGCATTCCAAGGCTTATTCTAATCACTTTTTGTTCTAAAGGAATGTTGTTCATCCAATTAGTGCGTTTGTGTCATTAATTACACATTTATGTCATTTTGTGCATCCCAATGCTTATTCTAATCCCTTTTCGTTCGTAAGGAATGTAGTTCATCCAATAAGTGCGTTTGCGTCATTGGATGAACATTTACGTCATTTTGTGCATCCCAAGCATATTCTAATTACTTTTCGTTCTTAAGGAATGTTATTCATCCAGTAAGTGCGTTTGTGTCATTGAATGAACATTGACGTCATTTTGAGCATTGCAAGGGTTATTCTAATCACTTTTCGTTCTTAAGGAATGAAGTTCATCCTATACGTGCATTTGTGTCATTGGATTAACATTTACGTCATTTTGTGCATTCCAAGGCTTACTCGAATCACTTTTCGTTCTTAAGGAATGTAGTTCATCCAATAAGTGTGTTTGTGTCATGGGATGAAAATTTACGACATTTTGTGCCTCCCAAGTCTTATTCTAATCACTTTTCGTTCTTAAGGAATGTAGTTCATCCAATAAGTGCGTTTGTGTCATTAGATGAACATTTACGTCATTTTGTGCATCCCATGACTTATTCTAATCACTTCTCTTTCTTATGGAATGTAGTTCATCCTATACGTGCATTTGTGTCATTGGATAAATATTTACGTCATTTTGTGCATTCCAAGGCTTATTCTAATCACTTGTCGTTCTTCAGGAATATAGTTCATCAAACAACTGCGTTTGTGTCATGGGATGAACATTTACGTCATTTTGTGCATCCCAATGCTTATTCTAATCACTTTTTGATCTTAAGGAATGTAGTTCATCCAATTAGTGCGTTTGTGTCATTGGATGAACATTTACGTCATTTTGTGCATTCCAAAGCTTATTCTAATCACTTTTCGTTCTTAAGGAATGTAGTTCATCCAGTAAGTGCGTTTGTGTCTTTGGATGAACATTTATGTCATTTTGTGCATACCAAAGCTTATTCTAATCACTAGTCGTTCTTAAGGAATGTAGTTGATCAAATAAGTGCGTTTGTGTAATGGGATGAACATTTACGTCATTTTTTGCAACCCAAAGCTTATTCTAATCACTTTTCGTTCTTAAGTAATGTAGTTCATCAAATAAGTGCGTTTGTGTCATCGGATGGACATTTACGTTATTTTGTGCATTCCAAGGATTATTCTAATCCCTTTTAGTTCTTAACGAATGTTGTTCATCCAATAAGTGCGTTTGTGTCATTAATTCAATATTTACGTCATTTTGTGCATCCCCAGCCTATTCTAATCACTTTTCGTTCTTAAGAAATGTTCTTCATCCAATAAGTGCGTTTGTGCCATTGCATGAACATTTACGTCATTTTGTGCATTGCAAGGGTTATTCTAATCACTTTTCGTTCTTAAGCAATGTTGTTCATCCAATTAGTGCGTTAGTGTTCTTCGATGAACATTTACGTCATTTTGTGCATCCAAAAGGCTTATTCTAATCACTTTTCATTCATAAGGAATGTAGTTCATCCAATAAGTGTGTTTGTGTCATGGGATGAAAATTTACGACTTTTTGTGCATCCCAGGTCTTATTCTAATCACTTTTCTTTCTTAACGAATGTAGTTCATCCAATAAGTGCGTTTGTGTCATTAGATGAACATTTACGTCATTTTGTGCATCCCAAGGCTTATTCTAATCACTTCTCTTTCTTATGGAATGTAGTTCATCTTATACGTGCATTTGTGTCATTGGATAAATATTTACGTCATTTTGTGCATTCCAAGCCTTATTCTAATCACTGCGTTTGTGTCATGGGATGAACATTTACGTCATTTTTTGCATCCCAATGCTTATTCTAATCACTTTTTGATCTTAAGGAATGTAGTTCATCCAATTAGTGCGTGTGTGTCATTGGATGAACATTTACGTCATTTTGTGCATTCCAAGGCTTATTCTAATCACATTTCGTTCTTAAGGAATGTAGTTCATCAAATAAGTGCGTTTGTGTCATGGGATGAACATTTACGTCATTTTATGCATCCCAAGGCTTATTGTAATTACTTTTCGTTCTTAAGGAATGTAGTTCATCCAGTAAGTGCATTTGTGTCATTGGATGAACATTTATGTCATTTTGTGCATTTCAAAGGTTATTCTAATCACTTTTCGTTCTTAAGGAATGTAGTTCATCAAATAAGCGCGTTTGTGTAATGGGATAAACATTTACGTCATTTTTTGCATCCCAAGGCTTATTCTAATCACTTTTCGTTCTTAAGGAATGTAGTTCATCCAGTAAGTGCGTTTGTGTCATTGGATGAACATTTACGTCATTTTGTGCATTCTGTGGCTTATTCTAATCACTTTTCGTTCTTAAAGAATGTAGTTCATCAAATAAGTGCGTTTGTGTCATGGGATGAACATTTACGTCATTTTGTGCATTCCAAGGATTATTCTAATCACTTTTCGTTCTTAAGGAATGTTGTTCATCCAATAAGTGCGTTTGTGTCATTAATTCAACATTTACGTCATTTTGTACATCCCAAGCTTATTCTAATCAGTTTTCGTTATTAAGGAATGTAGTTCATCCAATAAGTGCGTTTGTGTCATTAGATGAACATTTACATCGTTTTGTGCATCCCAAGGCTTATTCTAATCACTTTTCTTTCTTATGGAATGTAGTGCATCCTATACGTGCATTTGTGTCATTGGATAAATATTTACGTCATTTTGTGCATTCCAAGGCTTATTCTAATCACTTGTCGTTCTTAAGGAATATAGTTCATCAAACAACTAGGTTTGTGTCATGGGATGAACATTTACGTCATTTTGTGCATCCCAATGCTTATTCTAATCACTTTTTGATCTTAAGGAATGTAGTTCATCCAATTAGTGCGTTTGTGTCATCGGATGAACATTTACGTCATTTTGTGCATTCCAAAGCTTATTCTAATCACTTTTCGTTCTTAAGGAATGTAGTTCATCCAGTAAGTGCGTTTGTGTCTTTGGGTGAACATTTATGTCATTTTGTGCATTCCAAAGCTTATTCTAATCACTTGTCGTTCTTAAGGAATGTAGTTGATCAAATAAGCGCGTTTGTGTAATGGGATGAACATTTACGTCATTTTTTGCAACCCAAGGCTTATTCTAATCACTTTTCGTTCTTAAAGAATGTAGTTCATCAAATAAGTGCGTTTGTGTCATCGGATGAACATTTACGTTATTTTGTGCATTCCAAGGATTATTCTAATCACTTTTCGTTCTTAAGGAATGTTGTTCATCCAATAAGTGCGTTTGTGTCATTAATTCAACATTTACGTCATTTTGTGCATTCCAAGAGTATTCTAATCACTTTTCGTTCTTAAGGAATGTTCTTCATCCAATAAGTGCGTTTGTGCCATTGCATGAACATTTACGTCATTTTGTGCATTGCAAGGGTTTTTCTAATCACTTTTCGTTCTTAAGGAATGTTGTTCATCCAATTAGTGCGTTAGTGTTCTTCGATGAACATTTACGTCATTTTGTGCATCCAAAAGGCTTATTCAAATCACTTTTCATTCATAAGGAATGTAGTTCATCCAATAAGTGTGTTTGTGTCATGGGATGAAAATTTACGACTTTTTGTGCATCCCAAGTCTTATTCTAATCACTTTTCGTTCTTAAGGAATGTAGTTCATCCAATAAGTGCGTTTGTGTCATTAGATGAACATTTACGTCATTTCGTGCATCCCAAAGCTTATTCTAATCACTTCTCTTTCTTATGGAATGTAGTTCATCCTATACGTGCATTTGTGTCATTGGATAAATATTTACGTCATTTTGTGCATTCCAAGGCTTATTCTAATCACTGCGTTTGTGTCATGGGATGAACATTTACGTCATTTTGTGCATCCCAATGCTTATTCTAATCACTTTTTGATCTTAAGGAATGTAGTTCATCCAATTAGTGCGTTTGTGTCATTGGATGAACATTTACGTCATTTTGTGCATTCCAAGGCTTATTCTAATCACATTTCGTTCTTAAGGAATGTAGTTAATCAAATAAGTGCGTTTGTGTCATGGGATGAACATTTACGTCATTTTATGCATCCCAAGGCTTATTGTAATTACTTTTCGTTCTTAAGGAATATAGTTCATCCAGTAAGTGCATTTGTGTCATTGGATGAACATTTATGTCATTTTGTGCATTCCAAAGCTTATTCTAATCACTTGTCGTTCTTAAGGAATGTAGTTCATCAAATAAGCGCGTTTGTGTAATGGGATGAACATTTACGTCATTTTTTGCATCCCAAGGCTTATTCTAATCACTTTTCGTTCTTAAGGAATGTAGTTCATCCAGTAAGTGCGTTTGTGTCATTGGATGAACATTTACGTCATTTTGTGCATTCTATGGCTTATTCTAATCACTTTTCGTTCTTAAAGAATGTAGTTCATCAAATAAGTGCGTTTGTTTCATGGGATGAACATTTACGTCATTTTTTGCATCCCAAGGCTTATTCTAATCACTTTTCGTTCTTAAGGAATGTTGTTAATCCAATAAGTGCGTTTGTGTCATTAATTAAACATTTACGTCATTTTGTGCATCCCAATGCTTATTCTAATCACTTTTTGATCTTAAGGAATGTAGTTCATCAAATTAGTGTGTTTGTGTCATTGGATGAACATTTACGTCATTTTGTGCATTCCAAGGCTTATTCTATACACTTTTCGTTCTTAAGGAATGTAGTTCATCAAATAAGTGCGTTTGTGTCATGGGATGAACATTTACGTCATTTTGTGCATTCCAAGTATTATTCTAATCACTTTTCGTTCTTAAGGAATGTTGTTCATCCAATAAGTGCGTTTGTGTCATTAATTCAACATTTACGTCATTTTGTGCATCCCAAGCTTATTCTAATCACTTTTCGTTCTTAAGGAATATTGTTGATCCAATAAGTGCGTTTGTGTCATTGCATGAACATATACGTCATTTTGTGCATTGCAAGGGTTATTCTAATCACATTTCGTTCTTAAGGAATGAAGTTCATCCTATACATGCATTTGTGTCATTGGATTAACATTTACGTCATTTTGTGCATTCCAAGGCTTATTCTAATCACTTTTCGTTCTTAAGGAATGTTGTTCATCCACTAAGTGCGTTTGTGTCATTGCATGAACATATACGTCATTTTGTGCATTGCAAGGGTTATTCTAATCACTTTTCATTCTTAAGGAATGTAGTTCATCCAATAAGTGTGTTTGTGTCATGGGATGAAAATTTACGACATTTTGTGCATCCCAAGTCTTATTCTAATCACTTTTCGTTCTTAACGAATGTAGTTCATCCAATAAGTGCGTTTGTGTCATTAGATGAACATTTACGTCATTTTGTGCATCCCAAGGCTTATTCTAATCACTTCTCTTTCTTATGGAATGTAGTTCATCCTATACGTGCATTTGTGTTATTGGATGGACATTTACGTCATTTTGTGCATTCCAAGGCTTATTCTAATCACTTTTTGTTCTTAAGGAATGTAGTTCATCCAATAAGTGCGTTTGTGTCATTCGATGAACATTTACGTCATTTTGTGCATCCCAAGGCTTATTCTAATAATTTTTCGTTCTCAAGGAATGAAGTTCATCCTTTACGTGCATTTGTGTCATTGGATGAACATTTACGTCATTTTGTGCATTCCAAGGCTTATTCTAATCACTTTTTGTTCTAAAGGAATGTTGTTCATCCAATTAGTGCGTTTGTGTCATTAATTACACATTTATGTCATTTTGTGCATCCCAATGCTTATTCTAATCCCTTTTCGTTCGTAAGGAATGTAGTTCATCCAATAAGTGCGTTTGCGTCATTGGATGAACATTTACGTCATTTTGTGCATCCCAAGCATATTCTAATTACTTTTCGTTCTTAAGGAATGTTATTCATCCAGTAAGTGCGTTTGTGTCATTGAATGAACATTGACGTCATTTTGAGCATTGCAAGGGTTATTCTAATCACTTTTCGTTCTTAAGGAATGAAGTTCATCCTATACGTGCATTTGTGTCATTGGATTAACATTTACGTCATTTTGTGCATTCCAAGGCTTACTCGAATCACTTTTCGTTCTTAAGGAATGTAGTTCATCCAATAAGTGTGTTTGTGTCATGGGATGAAAATTTACGACATTTTGTGCCTCCCAAGTCTTATTCTAATCACTTTTCGTTCTTAAGGAATGTAGTTCATCCAATAAGTGCGTTTGTGTCATTAGATGAACATTTACGTCATTTTGTGCATCCCATGACTTATTCTAATCACTTCTCTTTCTTATGGAATGTAGTTCATCCTATACGTGCATTTGTGTCATTGGATAAATATTTACGTCATTTTGTGCATTCCAAGGCTTATTCTAATCACTTGTCGTTCTTCAGGAATATAGTTCATCAAACAACTGCGTTTGTGTCATGGGATGAACATTTACGTCATTTTGTGCATCCCAATGCTTATTCTAATCACTTTTTGATCTTAAGGAATGTAGTTCATCCAATTAGTGCGTTTGTGTCATTGGATGAACATTTACGTCATTTTGTGCATTCCAAAGCTTATTCTAATCACTTTTCGTTCTTAAGGAATGTAGTTCATCCAGTAAGTGCGTTTGTGTCTTTGGATGAACATATATGTCATTTTGTTCATACCAAAGCTTATTCTAATCACTTGTCGTTCTTAAGGAATGTAGTTGATCAAATAAGCGCGTTTGTGTAATGGGATGAACATTTACGTCATTTTTTGCAACCCAAGGCTTATTCTAATCACTTTTCGTTCTTAAGGAATGTAGTTCATCAAATAAGTGCGTTTGTGTCATCGGATGAACATTTACGTTATTTTGTGCATTCCAAGGATTATTCTAATCACTTTTCGTTCTTAAGGAATGTTGTTCATCCAATAAGTGCGTTTGTGTCATTAATTCAACATTTACGTCATTTTGTGCATTCCAAGAGTATTCTAATCACTTTTCGTTCTTAAGGAATGTTCTTCATCCAATAAGTGCGTTTGTGCCATTGCATGAACATTTACGTCATTTTGTGCATTGCAAGGGTTTTTCTAATCACTTTTCGTTCTTAAGGAATGTTGTTCATCCAATTAGTGCGTTAGTGTTCTTCGATGAACATTTACGTCATTTTGTGCATCCAAAAGGCTTATTCAAATCACTTTTCATTCATAAGGAATGTAGTTCATCCAATAAGTGTGTTTGTGTCATGGGATGAAAATTTACGACTTTTTGTGCATCCCAAGTCTTATTCTAATCACTTTTCGTTCTTAAGGAATGTAGTTCATCCAATAAGTGCGTTTGTGTCATTAGATGAACATTTACGTCATTTCGTGCATCCCAAAGCTTATTCTAATCACTTCTCTTTCTTATGGAATGTAGTTCATCCTATACGTGCATTTGTGTCATTGGATAAATATTTACGTCATTTTGTGCATTCCAAGGCTTATTCTAATCACTGCGTTTGTGTCATGGGATGAACATTTACGTCATTTTGTGCATCCCAATGCTTATTCTAATCACTTTTTGATCTTAAGGAATGTAGTTCATCCAATTAGTGCGTTTGTGTCATTGGATGAACATTTACGTCATTTTGTGCATTCCAAGGCTTATTCTAATCACATTTCGTTCTTAAGGAATGTAGTTAATCAAATAAGTGCGTTTGTGTCATGGGATGAACATTTACGTCATTTTATGCATCCCAAGGCTTATTGTAATTACTTTTCGTTCTTAAGGAATATAGTTCATCCAGTAAGTGCATTTGAGTCATTGGATGAACATTTATGTCATTTTGTGCATTCCAAAGCTTATTCTAATCACTTGTCGTTCTTAAGGAATGTAGTTCATCAAATAAGCGCGTTTGTGTAATGGGATGAACATTTACGTCATTTTTTGCATCCCAAGGCTTATTCTTATCACTTTTCGTTCTTAAGGAATGTAGTTCATCCAGTAAGTGCGTTTGTGTCATTGGATGAACATTTACGTCATTTTGTGCATTCTATGGCTTATTCTAATCACTTTTCGTTCTTAAAGAATGTAGTTCATCAAATAAGTGCGTTTGTGTCATGGGATGAACATTTACGTCATTTTGTGCATTCGAAGGATTATTCTAATCACTTTTCGTTCTTAAGGAATGTAGTTCATCCAATTAGTGTGTTTGTGTCATTGGATGAACATTTACGTCATTTTGTGCATTCCAAGGCTTATTCTATTCACTTTTCGTTCTTAAGGAATGTAGTTCATCAAATAAGTGCGTTTGTGTCATGGGATGAACATTTACGTCATTTTGTGCATTCCAAGTATTATTCTAATCACTTTTCGTTCTTAAGGAATGTTGTTCATCCAATAAGTGCGTTTGTGTCATTATTTCAACATTTACGTCATTTTGTGCATCCCAAGCTTATTCTAATCACTTTTCGTTCTTAAGGAATATTGTTTATCCAATAAGTGCGTTTGTGTCATTGCATGAACATATTCGTCATTTTGTGCATTGCAAGGGTTATTCTAATCGCATTTCGTTCTTAAGGAATGAAGTTCATCCTATACATGCATTTGTGTCATTGGATTAACATTTACGTCATTTTGTGCATTCCAAGGCTTATTCTAATCACTTTTCGTTCTTAAGGAATGTTGTTCATCCAGTAAGTGCGTTTGTGTCATTGCATGAACATATACGTCATTTTGTGCATTGCAAGGGTTATTCTAATGACTTTTCATTCTTAAGGAATGTAGTTCATCCAATAAGTGTGTTTGTGTCATGGGATGAAAATTTACGACATTTTGTGCATCCCAAGTCTTATTCTAATCACTTTTCGTTCTTAACGAATGTAGTTCATCCAATAAGTGCGTTTGTGTCATTAGATGAACATTTACGTCATTTTGTGCATCCCAAGGCTTATTCTAATCACTTCTCTTTCTTATGGAATGTAGTTCATCCTATACGTGCATTTGTGTTATTGGATGGACATTTACGTCATTTTGTGCATTCCAAGGCTTATTCTAATCACTTTTTGTTCTTAAGGAATGTAGTTCATCCAATAAGTGCGTTTGTGTCATTCGATGAACATTTACGTCATTTTGTGCATCCCAAGTCTTATTCTAATAATTTTTCGTTCTTAAGGAATGAAGTTCATCCTTTACGTGCATTTGTGTCATTGGATGAACATTTACGTCATTTTGTGCATTCCAAGGCTTATTCTAATCACTTTTTGTTCTAAAGGAATGTTGTTCATCCAATTAGTGCGTTTGTGTCATTAATTACACATTTATGTCATTTTGTGCATCCCAATGCTTATTCTAATCCCTTTTCGTTCGTAAGGAATGTAGTTCATCCAATAAGTGCGTTTGCGTCATTGGATGAACATTTACGTCATTTTGTGCATCCCAAGCATATTCTAATTACTTTTCGTTCTTAAGGAATGTTATTCATCCAGTAAGTGCGTTTGTGTCATTGAATGAACATTGACGTCATTTTGAGCATTGCAAGGGTTATTCTAATCACTTTTCGTTCTTAAGGAATGAAGTTCATCGTATACGTGCATTTGTGTCATTGGATTAACATTTACGTCATTTTGTGCATTCCAAGGCTTACTCGAATCACTTTTCGTTCTTAAGGAATGTAGTTCATCCAATAAGTGTGTTTGTGTCATGGGATGAAAATTTACGACATTTTGTGCCTCCCAAGTCTTATTCTAATCACTTTTCGTTCTTAAGGAATGTAGTTCATCCAATAAGTGCGTTTGTGTCATTAGATGAACATTTACGTCATTTTGTGCATCCCATGACTTATTCTAATCACTTCTCTTTCTTATGGAATGTAGTTCATCCTATACGTGCATTTGTGTCATTGGATAAATATTTACGTCATTTTGTGCATTCCAAGGCTTATTCTAATCACTTGTCGTTCTTAAGGAATATAGTTCATCAAACAACTGCGTTTGTGTCATGGGATGAACATTTACGTCATTTTGTGCATCCCAATGCTTATTCTAATCACTTTTTGTTCTTAAGGAATGTAGTTCATCCAGTAAGTGCGTTTGTGTCATTGGATGAACATTTACGTCATTTTGTGCATTCTATGGCTTATTCTAATCACTTTTCGTTCTTAAAGAATGTAGTTCATCAAATAAGTGCGTTTGTGTCATGGGATGAACATTTACGTCATTTTTTGCATCCCAAGGCTTATTGTAATTACTTTTCGTTCTTAAGGAATATAGTTCATCCAGTAAGTGCATTTGAGTCATTGGATGAACATTTATGTCATTTTGTGCATTCCAAAGCTTATTCTAATCACTTGTCGTTCTTAAGGAATGTAGTTCATCAAATAAGCGCGTTTGTGTAATGGGATGAACATTTACGTCATTTTTTGCATCCCAAGGCTTATTCTTATCACTTTTCGTTCTTAAGGAATGTAGTTCATCCAGTAAGTGCGTTTGTGTCATTGGATGAACATTTACGTCATTTTGTGCATTCTATGGCTTATTCTAATCACTTTTCGTTCTTAAAGAATGTAGTTCATCAAATAAGTGCGTTTGTGTCATGGGATGAACATTTACGTCATTTTGTGCATTCGAAGGATTATTCTAATCACTTTTCGTTCTTAAGGAATGTAGTTCATCCAATTAGTGTGTTTGTGTCATTGGATGAACATTTACGTCATTTTGTGCATTCCAAGGCTTATTCTATTCACTTTTCGTTCTTAAGGAATGTAGTTCATCAAATAAGTGCGTTTGTGTCATGGGATGAACATTTACGTCATTTTGTGCATTCCAAGTATTATTCTAATCACTTTTCGTTCTTAAGGAATGTTGTTCATCCAATAAGTGCGTTTGTGTCATTATTTCAACATTTACGTCATTTTGTGCATCCCAAGCTTATTCTAATCACTTTTCGTTCTTAAGGAATATTGTTTATCCAATAAGTGCGTTTGTGTCATTGCATGAACATATTCGTCATTTTGTGCATTGCAAGGGTTATTCTAATCGCATTTCGTTCTTAAGGAATGAAGTTCATCCTATACATGCATTTGTGTCATTGGATTAACATTTACGTCATTTTGTGCATTCCAAGGCTTATTCTAATCACTTTTCGTTCTTAAGGAATGTTGTTCATCCAGTAAGTGCGTTTGTGTCATTGCATGAACATATACGTCATTTTGTGCATTGCAAGGGTTATTCTAATGACTTTTCATTCTTAAGGAATGTAGTTCATCCAATAAGTGTGTTTGTGTCATGGGATGAAAATTTACGACATTTTGTGCATCCCAAGTCTTATTCTAATCACTTTTCGTTCTTAACGAATGTAGTTCATCCAATAAGTGCGTTTGTGTCATTAGATGAACATTTACGTCATTTTGTGCATCCCAAGGCTTATTCTAATCACTTCTCTTTCTTATGGAATGTAGTTCATCCTATACGTGCATTTGTGTTATTGGATGGACATTTACGTCATTTTGTGCATTCCAAGGCTTATTCTAATCACTTTTTGTTCTTAAGGAATGTAGTTCATCCAATAAGTGCGTTTGTGTCATTCGATGAACATTTACGTCATTTTGTGCATCCCAAGGCTTATTCTAATAATTTTTCGTTCTCAAGGAATGAAGTTCATCCTTTACGTGCATTTGTGTCATTGGATGAACATTTACGTCATTTTGTGCATTCCAAGGCTTATTCTAATCACTTTTTGTTCTAAAGGAATGTTGTTCATCCAATTAGTGCGTTTGTGTCATTAATTACACATTTATGTCATTTTGTGCATCCCAATGCTTATTCTAATCCCTTTTCGTTCGTAAGGAATGTAGTTCATCCAATAAGTGCGTTTGCGTCATTGGATGAACATTTACGTCATTTTGTGCATCCCAAGCATATTCTAATTACTTTTCGTTCTTAAGGAATGTTATTCATCCAGTAAGTGCGTTTGTGTCATTGAATGAACATTGACGTCATTTTGAGCATTGCAAGGGTTATTCTAATCACTTTTCGTTCTTAAGGAATGAAGTTCATCCTATACGTGCATTTGTGTCATTGGATTAACATTTACGTCATTTTGTGCATTCCAAGGCTTACTCGAATCACTTTTCGTTCTTAAGGAATGTAGTTCATCCAATAAGTGTGTTTGTGTCATGGGATGAAAATTTACGACATTTTGTGCCTCCCAAGTCTTATTCTAATCACTTTTCGTTCTTAAGGAATGTAGTTCATCCAATAAGTGCGTTTGTGTCATTAGATGAACATTTACGTCATTTTGTGCATCCCATGACTTATTCTAATCACTTCTCTTTCTTATGGAATGTAGTTCATCCTATACGTGCATTTGTGTCATTGGATAAATATTTACGTCATTTTGTGCATTCCAAGGCTTATTCTAATCACTTGTCGTTCTTAAGGAATATAGTTCATCAAACAACTGCGTTTGTGTCATGGGATGAACATTTACGTCATTTTGTGCATCCCAATGCTTATTCTAATCACTTTTTGTTCTTAAGGAATGTAGTTCATCCAGTAAGTGCGTTTGTGTCATTGGATGAACATTTACGTCATTTTGTGCATTCTATGGCTTATTCTAATCACTTTTCGTTCTTAAAGAATGTAGTTCATCAAATAAGTGCGTTTGTGTCATGGGATGAACATTTACGTCATTTTGTGCATTCGAAGGATTATTCTAATCACTTTTCGTTCTTAAGGAATGTTGTTCATCCAATAAGTGCGTTTGTGTCATTAATTCAACATTTACGTCATTTTGTACATCCCAAGCTTATTCTAATCAGTTTTCGTTCTTAAGGAATGTAGTTCATCCAATAAGTGCGTTTGTGTCATTAGATGAACATTTACGTCGTTTTGTGCATCCCAAGGCTTATTCTAATCACTTTTCTTTCTTATGGAATGTAGTGCATCCTATACGTGCATTTGTGTCATTGGATAAACATTTACGTCATTTTTTTCATCCCAAGGCTTATTCTAATAACTTCTCGTTCTTAAGGAATGTAGTTCATCCAATAAGTGTGTTTGTGTCATGGGACGAAAATTTACGACATTTTGTGCATCCCAAGTCTTATTCTAATCACTTTTCGTTCTTAACGAATGTAGTTCATCCAATAAGTGCGTTTGTGTCATTAGATGAACATTTACGTCATTTTGTGCATCCCAAGGCTTATTCTAATCACTTCTCTTTCTTATGGAATGTAGTTCATCCTATACGTGCATTTGTGTCATTGGATGAACATTTACGTCATTTTGTGCATTCCAAGGCTTATTCTAATCACTTTTTGTTCTTAAAGAATGTAGTTCATCCAATAAGTGCGTTTGTGGCATTAGATGAACATTTACGTCATTTTGTGCATTCCAAGGCTTATTCTAATCACTTCTCTTTGTTATGGAATGTAGTTCATCCTATACGTGCATTTGTGTCATTGGATAAATATTTACGTCATTTTGTGCATTCCAAGGCTTATTCTAATCACTTTTCGTTCTTAAGGAATGTAGTTCATCAAATAACTGCGTTAGTGTCATGGGATGAACATTTACGTCGTTTTGTGTATCCCAATGCTTATTCTAATCACTTTTTGATTTTAAGGAATGTTGTTCATCCAATTAGTGCGTTTGTGTCATTGGATGAACATTTACGTCATTTTGTGCATTCCAAGCATTTTTGTAATTAGTTTTCGTTCTTAAGGAATGTAGTTCATCAAATAAGTGCGTTTGTGTCATGGGATGAACATTTACGTCATTTTATGCATCCCAAGGCTTATTCTAATCACTTTTCGTTCTTAAGGAATGTAGTTCATCCAGTAAGTGCGTTTGTGTCATTGGATGAACATTTACGTCATTTTGTGCATTCTATGGCTTATTCTAATCACTTTTCGTTCTTAAAGAATGTAGTTTATCAAATAAGTGCGTTTGTTTCATGGGATGAACATTTACGTCATTTTTTGCATCCCAAGGCTTATTCTAATCACTTTTCGTTCTTAAGGAATGTTGTTAATCCAATAAGTGCGTTTGTGTCATTAATTAAACATTTACGTCATTTTGTGCATCCCAATGCTTATTCTAATCACTTTTTGATCTTAAGGAATGTAGTTCATCCAATTAGTGTGTTTGTGTCATTGGATGAACATTTACGTCATTTTGTGCATTCCAAGGCTTATTCTATTCACTTTTCGTTCTTAAGGAATGTAGTTCATCAAATAAGTGCGTTTGTGTCATGGGATGAACATTTACGTCATTTTGTGCATTCCAAGTATTATTCTAATCACTTTTCGTTCTTAAGGAATGTTGTTCATCCAATAAGTGCGTTTGTGTCATTATTTCAACATTTACGTCATTTTGTGCATCCCAAGCTTATTCTAATCACTTTTCGTTCTTAAGGAATATTGTTTATCCAATAAGTGCGTTTGTGTCATTGCATGAACATATTCGTCATTTTGTGCATTGCAAGGGTTATTCTAATCGCATTTCGTTCTTAAGGAATGAAGTTCATCCTATACATGCATTTGTGTCATTGGATTAACATTTACGTCATTTTGTGCATTCCAAGGCTTATTCTAATCACTTTTCGTTCTTAAGGAATGTTGTTCATCCAGTAAGTGCGTTTGTGTCATTGCATGAACATATACGTCATTTTGTGCATTGCAAGGGTTATTCTAATGACTTTTCATTCTTAAGGAATGTAGTTCATCCAATAAGTGTGTTTGTGTCATGGGATGAAAATTTACGACATTTTGTGCATCCCAAGTCTTATTCTAATCACTTTTCGTTCTTAACGAATGTAGTTCATCCAATAAGTGCGTTTGTGTCATTAGATGAACATTTACGTCATTTTGTGCATCCCAAGGCTTATTCTAATCACTTCTCTTTCTTATGGAATGTAGTTCATCCTATACGTGCATTTGTGTTATTGGATGGACATTTACGTCATTTTGTGCATTCCAAGGCTTATTCTAATCACTTTTTGTTCTTAAGGAATGTAGTTCATCCAATAAGTGCGTTTGTGTCATTCGATGAACATTTACGTCATTTTGTGCATCCCAAGTCTTATTCTAATAATTTTTCGTTCTTAAGGAATGAAGTTCATCCTTTACGTGCATTTGTGTCATTGGATGAACATTTACGTCATTTTGTGCATTCCAAGGCTTATTCTAATCACTTTTTGTTCTAAAGGAATGTTGTTCATCCAATTAGTGCGTTTGTGTCATTAATTACACATTTATGTCATTTTGTGCATCCCAATGCTTATTCTAATCCCTTTTCGTTCGTAAGGAATGTAGTTCATCCAATAAGTGCGTTTGCGTCATTGGATGAACATTTACGTCATTTTGTGCATCCCAAGCATATTCTAATTACTTTTCGTTCTTAAGGAATGTTATTCATCCAGTAAGTGCGTTTGTGTCATTGAATGAACATTGACGTCATTTTGAGCATTGCAAGGGTTATTCTAATCACTTTTCGTTCTTAAGGAATGAAGTTCATCCTATACGTGCATTTGTGTCATTGGATTAACATTTACGTCATTTTGTGCATTCCAAGGCTTACTCGAATCACTTTTCGTTCTTAAGAAATGTTGTTCATCCAATAAGTGCGTTTGTGTCCTTGGATGAACATTGACGTCATTTTATGCATCCAAAGGCATATTCTAATCACTTTTCATTCTTAAGGAATGTAGTTCATCCAATAAGTGTGTTTGTGTCATGGGATGAAAATTTACGACATTTTGTGCCTCCCAAGTCTTATTCTAATCACTTTTCGTTCTTAAGGAATGTAGTTCATCCAATAAGTGCGTTTGTGTCATTAGATGAACATTTACGTCATTTTGTGCATCCCATGACTTATTCTAATCACTTCTCTTTCTTATGGAATGTAGTTCATCCTATACGTGCATTTGTGTCATTGGATAAATATTTACGTCATTTTGTGCATTCCAAGGCTTATTCTAATCACTTGTCGTTCTTAAGGAATATAGTTCATCAAACAACTGCGTTTGTGTCATGGGATGAACATTTACGTCATTTTGTGCATCCCAATGCTTATTCTAATCACTTTTTGTTCTTAAGGAATGTAGTTCATCCAGTAAGTGCGTTTGTGTCATTGGATGAACATTTACGTCATTTTGTGCATTCTATGGCTTATTCTAATCACTTTTCGTTCTTAAAGAATGTAGTTCATCAAATAAGTGCGTTTGTGTCATGGGATGAACATTTACGTCATTTTTTGCATCCCAAGGCTTATTGTAATTACTTTTCGTTCTTAAGGAATATAGTTCATCCAGTAAGTGCATTTGAGTCATTGGATGAACATTTATGTCATTTTGTGCATTCCAAAGCTTATTCTAATCACTTGTCGTTCTTAAGGAATGTAGTTCATCAAATAAGCGCGTTTGTGTAATGGGATGAACATTTACGTCATTTTTTGCATCCCAAGGCTTATTCTTATCACTTTTCGTTCTTAAGGAATGTAGTTCATCCAGTAAGTGCGTTTGTGTCATTGGATGAACATTTACGTCATTTTGTGCATTCTATGGCTTATTCTAATCACTTTTCGTTCTTAAAGAATGTAGTTCATCAAATAAGTGCGTTTGTGTCATGGGATGAACATTTACGTCATTTTGTGCATTCGAAGGATTATTCTAATCACTTTTCGTTCTTAAGGAATGTAGTTCATCCAATTAGTGTGTTTGTGTCATTGGATGAACATTTACGTCATTTTGTGCATTCCAAGGCTTATTCTATTCACTTTTCGTTCTTAAGGAATGTAGTTCATCAAATAAGTGCGTTTGTGTCATGGGATGAACATTTACGTCATTTTGTGCATTCCAAGTATTATTCTAATCACTTTTCGTTCTTAAGGAATGTTGTTCATCCAATAAGTGCGTTTGTGTCATTATTTCAACATTTACGTCATTTTGTGCATCCCAAGCTTATTCTAATCACTTTTCGTTCTTAAGGAATATTGTTTATCCAATAAGTGCGTTTGTGTCATTGCATGAACATATTCGTCATTTTGTGCATTGCAAGGGTTATTCTAATCGCATTTCGTTCTTAAGGAATGAAGTTCATCCTATACATGCATTTGTGTCATTGGATTAACATTTACGTCATTTTGTGCATTCCAAGGCTTATTCTAATCACTTTTCGTTCTTAAGGAATGTTGTTCATCCAGTAAGTGCGTTTGTGTCATTGCATGAACATATACGTCATTTTGTGCATTGCAAGGGTTATTCTAATGACTTTTCATTCTTAAGGAATGTAGTTCATCCAATAAGTGTGTTTGTGTCATGGGATGAAAATTTACGACATTTTGTGCATCCCAAGTCTTATTCTAATCACTTTTCGTTCTTAACGAATGTAGTTCATCCAATAAGTGCGTTTGTGTCATTAGATGAACATTTACGTCATTTTGTGCATCCCAAGGCTTATTCTAATCACTTCTCTTTCTTATGGAATGTAGTTCATCCTATACGTGCATTTGTGTCATTGGATGAACATTTACGTCATTTTGTGCATTCCAAGGCTTATTCTAATCACTTTTTGTTCTTAAAGAATGTAGTTCATCCAATAAGTGCGTTTGTGGCATTAGATGAACATTTACGTCATTTTGTGCATTCCAAGGCTTATTCTAATCACTTCTCTTTGTTATGGAATGTAGTTCATCCTATACGTGCATTTGTGTCATTGGATAAATATTTACGTCATTTTGTGCATTCCAAGGCTTATTCTAATCACTTTTCGTTCTTAAGGAATGTAGTTCATCAAATAACTGCGTTAGTGTCATGGGATGAACATTTACGTCGTTTTGTGTATCCCAATGCTTATTCTAATCACTTTTTGATTTTAAGGAATGTTGTTCATCCAATTAGTGCGTTTGTGTCATTGGATGAACATTTACGTCATTTTGTGCATTCCAAGCATTTTTGTAATTAGTTTTCGTTCTTAAGGAATGTAGTTCATCAAATAAGTGCGTTTGTGTCATGGGATGAACATTTACGTCATTTTATGCATCCCAAGGCTTATTCTAATCACTTTTCGTTCTTAAGGAATGTAGTTCATCCAGTAAGTGCGTTTGTGTCATTGGATGAACATTTACGTCATTTTGTGCATTCTATGGCTTATTCTAATCACTTTTCGTTCTTAAAGAATGTAGTTTATCAAATAAGTGCGTTTGTTTCATGGGATGAACATTTACGTCATTTTTTGCATCCCAAGGCTTATTCTAATCACTTTTCGTTCTTAAGGAATGTTGTTAATCCAATAAGTGCGTTTGTGTCATTAATTAAACATTTACGTCATTTTGTGCATCCCAATGCTTATTCTAATCACTTTTTGATCTTAAGGAATGTAGTTCATCAAATTAGTGTGTTTGTGTCATTGGATGAACATTTACGTCATTTTGTGCATTCCAAGGCTTATTCTATTCACTTTTCGTTCTTAAGGAATGTAGTTCATCAAATAAGTGTGTTTGTGTCATGGGATGAACATTTACGTCATTTTGTGCATTCCAAGTATTATTCTAATCACTTTTCGTTCTTAAGGAATGTTGTTCATCCAATAAGTGCGTTTGTGTCATTAATTCAACATTTACGTCATTTTGTGCATCCCAAGCTTATTCTAATCACTTTTCGTTCTTAAGGAATATTGTTGATCCAATAAGTGCGTTTGTGTGATTGCATGAACATATACGTCATTTTGTGCATTGCAAAGGTTATTCTAATCACATTTCGTTCTTAAGGAATGAAGTTCATCCTATACATGCATTTGTGTCATTGGATTAACATTTACGTCATTTTGTGCATTCCAAGGCTTATTCTAATCACTTTTCGTTCTTAAGGAATGTTGTTCATCCACTAAGTGCGTTTGTGTCATTGCATGAACATATACGTCATTTTGTGCATTGCAAGGGTTATTCTAATCACTTTTCATTCTTAAGGAATGTAGTTCATCCAATAAGTGTGTTTGTGTCATGGGATGAAAATTTACGACATTTTGTGCATCCCAAGTCTTATTCTAATCACTTTTCGTTCTTAACGAATGTAGTTCATCCAATAAGTGCGTTTGTGTCATTAGATGAACATTTACGTCATTTTGTGCATCCCAAGGCTTATTCTAATCACTTCTCTTTCTTATGGAATGTAGTTCATCCTATACGTGCATTTGTGTCATTGGATGAACATTTACGTCATTTTGTGCATTCCAAGGCTTATTCTAATCACTTTTTGTTCTTAAAGAATGTAGTTCATCCAATAAGTGCGTTTGTGGCATTAGATGAACATTTACGTCATTTTGTGCATTCCAAGGCTTATTCTAATCACTTCTCTTTGTTATGGAATGTAGTTCATCCTATACGTGCATTTGTGTCATTGGATAAATATTTACGTCATTTTGTGCATTCCAAGGCTTATTCTAATCACTTTTCGTTCTTAAGGAATGTAGTTCATCAAATAACTGCGTTAGTGTCATGGGATGAACATTTACGTCGTTTTGTGTATCCCAATGCTTATTCTAATCACTTTTTGATTTTAAGGAATGTTGTTCATCCAATTAGTGCGTTTGTGTCATTGGATGAACATTTACGTCATTTTGTGCATTCCAAGCATTTTTGTAATTAGTTTTCGTTCTTAAGGAATGTAGTTCATCAAATAAGTGCGTTTGTGTCATGGGATGAACATTTACGTCATTTTATGCATCCCAAGGCTTATTCTAATCACTTTTCGTTCTTAAGGAATGTAGTTCATCCAGTAAGTGCGTTTGTGTCATTGGATGAACATTTACGTCATTTTGTGCATTCTATGGCTTATTCTAATCACTTTTCGTTCTTAAAGAATGTAGTTTATCAAATAAGTGCGTTTGTTTCATGGGATGAACATTTACGTCATTTTTTGCATCCCAAGGCTTATTCTAATCACTTTTCGTTCTTAAGGAATGTTGTTAATCCAATAAGTGCGTTTGTGTCATTAATTAAACATTTACGTCATTTTGTGCATCCCAATGCTTATTCTAATCACTTTTTGATCTTAAGGAATGTAGTTCATCCAATTAGTGTGTTTGTGTCATTGGATGAACATTTACGTCATTTTGTGCATTCCAAGGCTTATTCTATTCACTTTTCGTTCTTAAGGAATGTAGTTCATCAAATAAGTGCGTTTGTGTCATGGGATGAACATTTACGTCATTTTGTGCATTCCAAGTATTATTCTAATCACTTTTCGTTCTTAAGGAATGTTGTTCATCCAATAAGTGCGTTTGTGTCATTATTTCAACATTTACGTCATTTTGTGCATCCCAAGCTTATTCTAATCACTTTTCGTTCTTAAGGAATATTGTTTATCCAATAAGTGCGTTTGTGTCATTGCATGAACATATTCGTCATTTTGTGCATTGCAAGGGTTATTCTAATCGCATTTCGTTCTTAAGGAATGAAGTTCATCCTATACATGCATTTGTGTCATTGGATTAACATTTACGTCATTTTGTGCATTCCAAGGCTTATTCTAATCACTTTTCGTTCTTAAGGAATGTTGTTCATCCAGTAAGTGCGTTTGTGTCATTGCATGAACATATACGTCATTTTGTGCATTGCAAGGGTTATTCTAATGACTTTTCATTCTTAAGGAATGTAGTTCATCCAATAAGTGTGTTTGTGTCATGGGATGAAAATTTACGACATTTTGTGCATCCCAAGTCTTATTCTAATCACTTTTCGTTCTTAACGAATGTAGTTCATCCAATAAGTGCGTTTGTGTCATTAGATGAACATTTACGTCATTTTGTGCATCCCAAGGCTTATTCTAATCACTTCTCTTTCTTATGGAATGTAGTTCATCCTATACGTGCATTTGTGTTATTGGATGGACATTTACGTCATTTTGTGCATTCCAAGGCTTATTCTAATCACTTTTTGTTCTTAAGGAATGTAGTTCATCCAATAAGTGCGTTTGTGTCATTCGATGAACATTTACGTCATTTTGTGCATCCCAAGTCTTATTCTAATAATTTTTCGTTCTTAAGGAATGAAGTTCATCCTTTACGTGCATTTGTGTCATTGGATGAACATTTACGTCATTTTGTGCATTCCAAGGCTTATTCTAATCACTTTTTGTTCTAAAGGAATGTTGTTCATCCAATTAGTGCGTTTGTGTCATTAATTACACATTTATGTCATTTTGTGCATCCCAATGCTTATTCTAATCCCTTTTCGTTCGTAAGGAATGTAGTTCATCCAATAAGTGCGTTTGCGTCATTGGATGAACATTTACGTCATTTTGTGCATCCCAAGCATATTCTAATTACTTTTCGTTCTTAAGGAATGTTATTCATCCAGTAAGTGCGTTTGTGTCATTGAATGAACATTGACGTCATTTTGAGCATTGCAAGGGTTATTCTAATCACTTTTCGTTCTTAAGGAATGAAGTTCATCCTATACGTACATTTGTGTCATTGGATTAACATTTACGTCATTTTGTGCATTCCAAGGCTTACTCGAATCACTTTTCGTTCTTAAGGAATGTAGTTCATCCAATAAGTGTGTTTGTGTCATGGGATGAAAATTTACGACATTTTGTGCCTCCCAAGTCTTATTCTAATCACTTTTCGTTCTTAAGGAATGTAGTTCATCCAATAAGTGCGTTTGTGTCATTAGATGAACATTTACGTCATTTTGTGCATCCCATGACTTATTCTAATCACTTCTCTTTCTTATGGAATGTAGTTCATCCTATACGTGCATTTGTGTCATTGGATAAATATTTACGTCATTTTGTGCATTCCAAGGCTTATTCTAATCACTTGTCGTTCTTAAGGAATATAGTTCATCAAACAACTGCGTTTGTGTCATGGGATGAACATTTACGTCATTTTGTGCATCCCAATGCTTATTCTAATCACTTTTTGATCTTAAGGAATGTAGTTCATCCAATTAGTGCGTTTGTGTCATTGGATGAACATTTACGTCATTTTGTGCATTCCAAAGCTTATTCTAATCACTTTTCGTTCTTAAGGAATGTAGTTCATCCAGTAAGTGCGTTTGTGTCTTTGGATGAACATTTATGTCATTTTGTGCATACCAAAGCTTATTCTAATCACTAGTCGTTCTTAAGGAATGTAGTTGATCAAATAAGTGCGTTTGTGTAATGGGATGAACATTTACGTCATTTTTTGCAACCCAAAGCTTATTCTAATCACTTTTCGTTCTTAAGTAATGTAGTTCATCAAATAAGTGCGTTTGTGTCATCGGATGGACATTTACGTTATTTTGTGCATTCCAAGGATTATTCTAATCCCTTTTAGTTCTTAACGAATGTTGTTCATCCAATAAGTGCGTTTGTGTCATTAATTCAATATTTACGTCATTTTGTGCATCCCCAGCCTATTCTAATCACTTTTCGTTCTTAAGAAATGTTCTTCATCCAATAAGTGCGTTTGTGCCATTGCATGAACATTTACGTCATTTTGTGCATTGCAAGGGTTATTCTAATCACTTTTCGTTCTTAAGCAATGTTGTTCATCCAATTAGTGCGTTAGTGTTCTTCGATGAACATTTACGTCATTTTGTGCATCCAAAAGGCTTATTCTAATCACTTTTCATTCATAAGGAATGTAGTTCATCCAATAAGTGTGTTTGTGTCATGGGATGAAAATTTACGACTTTTTGTGCATCCCAGGTCTTATTCTAATCACTTTTCTTTCTTAACGAATGTAGTTCATCCAATAAGTGCGTTTGTGTCATTAGATGAACATTTACGTCATTTTGTGCATCCCAAGGCTTATTCTAATCACTTCTCTTTCTTATGGAATGTAGTTCATCTTATACGTGCATTTGTGTCATTGGATAAATATTTACGTCATTTTGTGCATTCCAAGCCTTATTCTAATCACTGCGTTTGTGTCATGGGATGAACATTTACGTCATTTTTTGCATCCCAATGCTTATTCTAATCACTTTTTGATCTTAAGGAATGTAGTTCATCCAATTAGTGCGTGTGTGTCATTGGATGAACATTTACGTCATTTTGTGCATTCCAAGGCTTATTCTAATCACATTTCGTTCTTAAGGAATGTAGTTCATCAAATAAGTGCGTTTGTGTCATGGGATGAACATTTACGTCATTTTATGCATCCCAAGGCTTATTGTAATTACTTTTCGTTCTTAAGGAATGTAGTTCATCCAGTAAGTGCATTTGTGTCATTGGATGAACATTTATGTCATTTTGTGCATTTCAAAGGTTATTCTAATCACTTTTCGTTCTTAAGGAATGTAGTTCATCAAATAAGCGCGTTTGTGTAATGGGATAAACATTTACGTCATTTTTTGCATCCCAAGGCTTATTCTAATCACTTTTCGTTCTTAAGGAATGTAGTTCATCCAGTAAGTGCGTTTGTGTCATTGGATGAACATTTACGTCATTTTGTGCATTCTGTGGCTTATTCTAATCACTTTTCGTTCTTAAAGAATGTAGTTCATCAAATAAGTGCGTTTGTGTCATGGGATGAACATTTACGTCATTTTGTGCATTCCAAGGATTATTCTAATCACTTTTCGTTCTTAAGGAATGTTGTTCATCCAATAAGTGCGTTTGTGTCATTAATTCAACATTTACGTCATTTTGTACATCCCAAGCTTATTCTAATCAGTTTTCGTTCTTAAGGAATGTAGTTCATCCAATAAGTGCGTTTGTGTCATTAGATGAACATTTACGTCGTTTTGTGCATCCCAAGGCTTATTCTAATCACTTTTCTTTCTTATGGAATGTAGTGCATCCTATACGTGCATTTGTGTCATTGGATAAACATTTACGTCATTTTTTTTATCCCAAGGCTTATTCTAATAACTTTTCGTTCTTAAGGAATGTAGTTCATCTAGTAATTGCGTTTGTGTCATTGGATGAACATTTACGTCATTTTGTTCATTCCAAGGCTTATTCTACTCACTTTTTGTTCTTAAGGAATGTAGTTCATCCTATACATGCATTTGTGTCATTGGATGAACATTTACGTCATTTTGTGCATTCCAAGGCTTATTCTAATGACTTTTCGTTCTTAAGGAATGAAGTTCATCCTATACGTGCATTTGTGTCATTGGATGAACATTGACGTCATTTTGTGCATCCCAAGGCTTATTCTAATCACTTTTCGTTTTTAAGGAATGTAGTTCATCCAATTAGTGCGTTTGTGTCATTGCATGAACATTAACGTCATTTTGTGCATCCCAAGTGTTATTCCAATCACTTTTCGATCTTAAGGAATGAAGTTCATCCAATAAGTTCGTTTGTGTCATTGGATGAACATTTACGTCATTTTGTGCCTCCCAAGGCTTATTCTAATCACTTTTCGTTCTTAAGGAATGTAGTTCATCCAATAAGTGTGTTTGTGTCCTTGAAGGAACATTTACGTCATTTTATGCATCCAAAGGCTTATTCTAATCACTTTTCATTCTTAAGGAATGTAGTTCATCCAATAAGTGTGTTTGTGTCATGGGATGAAAATTTACGACCTTTTGTGCATCCCAAGTCTTATTCTAATAACTTTTCGTTCTTAAAGAATGTAGTTAATTAAATAAGTGCGTTTGTGTCATCGGATGAACATTTACGTAATTTTTGCATCCCAAGGCTTATTCTAATAACTTTTCGTTCTTAAGGAATGTAGTCCATCCAGTAAGTGGGTTTGTGTCATTGGATGAACATTTATCTCATTTTGTGCATTCCAAGGCTTATTCTAATCACTTTTCGTTCTTAAGGAATGTTGTTCATCCAATAAGTGCGTTTGTGTCATTGATTAAACATTTACGTCATTTTGTGCATCCCAATGCTTATTCTAATCACTTTTTGATCTTAAGGAATGTAGTTCATCCAATTAGTGCGTTTGTGTCATTGGATGAACATTTACGTCATTTTGTGCATTCCGAGGCTTATTCTAATCAATTTTCGTTCTTAAGGAATGTAGTTCATCAAATAAGTGCGTTAGTGTCATGGGATGAACATTTACGTCATTTTATGCATTCCAACGCTTATTCTAATCACTTTTCGTTCTTAAGGAATGTTGTTCATCCAATAAGTGCGTTTGTGTCATTAATTCAACATTTACGTCATTTTGTACATCCCACGCTTATTCTAAACACTTTTCGTTCTTAAGGAATGTAGTTCATCCAATAAGTGCGTTTGTGTCATTAGATGAACATTTACGTCGTTTTGTGCATCCCAAGGCTTATTCTAATCACTTTTCTTTCTTATGGAATGTAGTGCATCCTATACGTGCATTTGTGTCATTGGATAAACATTTACGTCATTTTTTTTATCCCAAGGCTTATTCTAATAACTTTTCGTTCTTAAGGAATGTAGTTCATCTAGTAATTGCGTTTGTGTCATTGGATGAACATTTACGTCATTTTGTTCATTCCAAGGCTTATTCTACTCACTTTTTGTTCTTAAGGAATGTAGTTCATCCTATACATGCATTTGTGTCATTGGATGAACATTTACGTCATTTTGTGCATTCCAAGGCTTATTCGAATGACTTTTCGTTTTTAAAGAATGAAGTTCATCCTATACGTGCATTTGTGTCATTGGATGAACATTGACGTCATTTTGTGCATCCCAAGGCTTATTCTAATCACTTTTCGTTCTTAAGGAATGTAGTTCATCCAATAAGTGCGTTTGTGTCCTTGAAGGAACATTTACGTCATTTTATGCATCCAAAGGCTTATTCTAATCACTTTTCATTCTTAAGGAATGTAGTTCATCCAATAAGTGTGTTTGTGTCATGGGATGAAAATTTACGACCTTTTGTGCATCCCAAGTCTTATTCTAATAACTTTTCGCTCTTAAAGAATGTAGTTAATTAAATAAGTGCGTTTGTGTCATCGGATGAACATTTACGTAATTTTTGCATCCCAAGGCTTATTCTAATAACTTTTCGTTCTTAAGGAATGTAGTTCATCCAGTAAGTGGGTTTGTGTCATTGGATGAACATTTATCTCATTTTGTGCATTCCAAGGCTTATTCTAATCACTTTTCGTTCTTAAGGAATGTTGTTCATCCAATAAGTGCGTTTGTGTCATTGATTAAACATTTACGTCATTTTGTGCATCCCAATGCTTATTCTAATCACTTTTTGATCTTAAGGAATGTAGTTCATCAAATAAGTGCGTTTGTGTCATGGGATGAACATTTACGTCATTTTATGCATTCCAAAGCTTATTCTAATCACTTTTCGTTCTTAAGGAATGTTGTTCATCCAATAAGTGCGTTTGTGTCATTAATTCAACATTTACGTCATTTTGTACATCCCACGCTTATTCTAAACACTTTTCGTTCTTAAGGAATGTAGTTCATCCAATAAGTGCGTTTGTGTCATTAGATGAACATTTACGTCGTTTTGTGCATCCCAAGGCTTATTCTAATCACTTTTCTTTCTTATGGAATGTAGTGCATCCTATACGTGCATTTGTGTCATTGGATAAACATTTACGTCATTTTTTTTATCCCAAGGCTTATTCTAATAACTTTTCGTTCTTAAGGAATGTAGTTCATCTAGTAATTGCGTTTGTGTCATTGGATGAACATTTACGTCATTTTGTTCATTCCAAGGCTTATTCTACTCACTTTTTGTTCTTAAGGAATGTAGTTCATCCTATACATGCATTTGTGTCATTGGATGAACATTTACGTCATTTTGTGCATTCCAAGGCTTATTCTAATGACTTTTCGTTTTTAAGGAATGAAGTTCATCCTGTACGTGCATTTGTGTCATTGGATGAACATTGACGTCATTTTGTGCATCCCAAGGCTTATTCTAATCACTTTTCGTTTTTAAGGAATGTAGTTCATCCAATTAGTGCGTTTGTGTCATTGCATGAACATTAACGTCATTTTGTGCATCCCAAGTGTTATTCCAATCACTTTTCGATCTTAAGGAATGAAGTTCATCCAATAAGTTCGTTTGTGTCATTGGATGAACATTTACGTCATTTTGTGCATCCCAAGGCTTATTCTAATCACTTTTCGTTCTTAAGGAATGTAGTTCATCCAATAAGTGCGTTTGTGTCCTTGAAGGAACATTTACGTCATTTTATGCATCCAAAGGCTTATTCTAATCACTTTTCATTCTTAAGGAATGTAGTTCATCCAATAAGTGTGTTTGTGTCATGGGATGAAAATTTACGACCTTTTGTGCATCCCAAGTCTTATTCTAATAACTTTTCGTTCTTAAAGAATGTAGTTAATCAAATAAGTGCGTTTGTGTCATGGGATGATCATTTACGTAATTTTTTGCATCCCAAGGCTTATTCTAATAACTTTTCGTTCTTAAGGAATGTAGTTCATCCAGTAAGTGGGTTTGTGTCATTGGATGAACATTTATCTCATTTTGTGCATTCCAAGGCTTATTTTAATCTCTTGTCGTTCTTAAGGAATGTTGTTCATCCTATAAGTGCGTTTGTGTCATTGATTAAACATTTACGTCATTTTGTGTATCCCAATGCTTATTCTAATCACTTTTTGATCTTAAGGAATGTAGTTCATCCAATTAGTGCGTTTGTGTCATTGGATGAACATTTACGTCAATTTGTGCATTCCGAGGTTTATTCTAATCACTTCTCGTTCTTAAGGAATGTAGTTCATCAAGTAAGTGCGTTTGTGTCATTGGATGAACATTTACGTCATTTTGTGCATCCCAATGCTTATTCTAATCACTTTTTGATCTTAAGGAATGTAGTTCATCCAATTAGTGCGTTTGTGTCACTGGATGAACATTTACGTCATTTTGTGCATTCCAAGGCTTATTCTAACCACTTTTCGTGCTTAAGGAATGTTGTTCATCCAATAAGTGCGTTTGTGTCATTAATTCAACATTTACGTGATTTTGTGCATCCCAATGCTTATTCTAATCACTTTTCGTTCTTAAGGAATGTAGTTCATCCAATAAGTGTGTTTGTGTCATTGGATGAACATTTGCGTCATTTGGTGCATCCGATGCTTATGCTAATGACTTTTCATTCTAAGGAATGTAGTTCATCCAATAAGTGTGTTTGTGTCATTGCATCAACATTTACGTCATTTAGTGCAACGCAAGGCTTATTCTAATCACTTTTCGTTCTTAAGGAATGAAGTTCATCCTATACGTGCATTTGTGTCATTGGATGAACATTTATGTCATTTTGTACATTCCACGGCTTATTCTAATCAGTTTTCGTTCTTAAGGAATGTTGTTCATCCAATAAGTGCGTTTGTGTCAGTAATTTCACATTTACGTCATTTTGTGCATCCCAAGGCTTATTCTAATAATTTTTTGTTCTTAAGGAATGAAGTTCATCCTATACGTACATTTGTGTCATTGGATGGACATTTACGTCATTTTGTGCATCCAAAGGCTTATTCTAATCACTTTTCGTTCATAAGGAATGTAGTTAATCCAATAAGTGCGTTTATGTCCTTGGATGAATATTTACGTCATTTTGTGCATCCAAAGGCTTATTCTAATAATTTTTCGTTCTTAAGGAATAAAGTTCATCCTATACGTGTATTTGTGTCATTGGATGAACATTTACGTCATTTTGTACATTCCAAGGCTTATTCTAATCACTTTTTGTTCTTAAGGAATGTTGTTCATCGAATTAGTGCGTTTGTGTCATTAATTACACATTTACGTCATTTTGTGCATCCCAATGCTTATGCTAATCACTTTTCGTTTGTAAGGAATGTAGTTCATCCAATAATGCGTTTCTGTCATTAATTTAACATTTACGTCATTTTGTGCATTCCGATGCTTATTCTAATCACTTTTCGTTCTTAAGGAATGTAGTTCATCCAATAAGTCCGTTTGTGTCACTTGATGCACATTTACGTCATTTTGTGCATCCCAATGCTTATTCTAATCACTTTTCGTTCTTAAGGATTGTAGTTCATCCAATAAGTGGGTTTGTGTCATTGGATGAACATTTATGTCATTTTGTGCATTCCAAAGCTTATTCTAATGACTTGTCGTTCTTAAGGAATGTAGTTCATCAAATAAGCGCGTTTGTGTAATGGGATGAACATTTACGTCATTTTTTGCATCCCAAGGCTTATTCTAATCACTTTTCGTTCTTAAGGAATGTAGTTCATCCAGTAAGTGCGTTTGTGTCATTGGATGAACATTTACGTCATTTTGTGCATTCTATGGCTTATTCTAATCACTTTTCGTTCTTAAAGAATGTAGTTCATCAAATAAGTGCGTTTGTTTCATGGGATGAACATTTACGTCATTTTTTGCATCCCAAGGCTTATTCTAATCACTTTTCGTACTTAAGGAATGTAGTTCATCCAATAAGTGCATTTGTGTCATTGGATGAATATTTACGTCATTTTGTGCATCCCAAGGCTTATTCTTATCACTTTTCGTACTAAAGGAATGTAGTTCGTCCAATAAAAGCGTTAGGGTCATTAATTTAACATTTACGTCATTTTGTGCATCCCATGGCTTATTCTAATCACTTTTCGTACATTTGGAATGTAGTTCATCCAATAAGCGCGTTTGTGTCATTAATTTAACATTTAGGTCATTTTGTGAATCCCGAGGCTTATTCTAATTACTTTTCGTACTTATGGAATGTAGTTCATCCAATAAGCGCGTTTGTGTCATTAATTTAACATTTAGGTCATTTTGTGAATCCCGAGGCTTATTCTTATCACTTTTCGTACTTAAGGAATGTAGTTCATCCAATAAGCGCGTTTGTGTCATTGGATAAACATTTATGTCGTTTTGTGCATCCCATGGCTTATTCAAATTACTTTTCGTACTTAAGTAATGTGGTCCATCTAATAAGTGCATTTGGGTCATTGGATGAACATTTACGTCATTTTGTGCATTCCAAGGGTTGTTCTAATCACTTTTCGTACTTAAGGAATGTTGTTCATCCAATAAGCGCGTTAGTGTCATTAATTTAACATTTAGAACATTTTGTGCATCCAAAGGCTTATTCTAATCACTTTTCGTACTTAACGAATGTAGTTCATCCAATAAGTGCATTTGTGTCATTGGATGAACATTTACATCATTTTGCGCATCCCAACGCTTATTCTAATCATTTTTCGTACTTAAGGAATGTAGTTCATCCAATAAGCACGTTTGTGTCATTGGGTTAACATTTACGTCATTTGGTGCATCCCAAGGCTTATTCTAATCACTTTTCGTACTTAAGTAATGTAGTTCATCTAATAAGTGCATTTGGGTCATTGGATGAACATTTACGTCATTTTGTGCATTCCAAGGGTTGTTCTAATCACATTTCGTACTTAAGGAATGTTGTTCATCCAATAAGCGCGTTAGTGTCATTAATTTAACATTTAGGTCATTTTGTGCATCCAAAGGCTTATTCTAATCACTTTTCGTACTTAAGGAATGTAGTTCATCCAATAAGTGCATTTGTGTCATTGGATGAACATTTACATCATTTTGCGCATCCCAACGCTTATTCTAATCATTTTTCGTACTTAAGGAATGTAGTTCATCCAATAAGCACGTTTGTGACATTGGATTAACATTTACGTCATTTGGTGCATCCCAAGGCTTATTCTAATCACTTTTCGTACTTAAGTAATGTAGTTCATCTAATAATGCATTTGTGTCATTGGATGAACATTTACGTAATTTTGTACATCCCAAAGCTTATTCTAATCACTTTTCATACTTAAGGAATGTAGTTCATCCAATAAGCACGTTTGTGTCATTGGAGGAACATTTATGTCATTTTGTGCATCATAAGGCTTATTCTAATCACTTTTCGTACTTAAGGAATGTACTTCATCCAATAAGTACGTTAGTGTCATTGGATGAATATTTACGTTGTTTTGTGCTTCCCAAGGTTTATTCTAATCACTTTTCATACTTAAGGATGTAGTTCATCCAATAAGTGCATTTGTGTCATTTGATGAACATTTACTTCATTTTTTCTATCCCAAGGCTTTTTCTAATCACTTTTATGACTTAAGGAATGAAGTTCATCCGATAAGCGCGTTTGAGTCATTAATTTAACATTTAGTTCATTTTATGCTTCTCAAGGCTTATTCTAATCACTTTTCGTACTTAAGGAATGTAGTTCATCCAATAAGCGCGTTTGTGTCATTAATTTAACATTTACGTCATTTTGCGCATCCCAAGGCTTATTCTAATAACTTTTCGTACTTAAGGAATGTAGTTCATCCAATAAGTGCATTTGTGTCATTGGATGAACATTTACGTCATTTTGTCCATCCCAAGGCTTATTCTAATCACTTTTCGTACTTAAGGAATGTAGTTCATCCAATAAGCGAGTTTGTGTCATTAATTTAACATTTACGTCATTTTGTGCATCTCAAGGCTTATTCTAACCACTTTTCGTACTTAAGGAATGTAGTTCATCCAATAAGTGCGTTTGTGTCATTAATTTAACATTTAGGTTATTTTGTGCATCTCAAGGCTTATTCTAATAACTTTTCGAACTTACAGAATGTAGTTCATCCAATAAGCGCGTTTGTGTCACTCGATCATTATTTACGACATTTTGTGCATCCCAAGGCTTATTCTAATCACTTTTCGTACTTAAGGAATTTAGTTCATCCAATAAGCGGGTTGGTGTCATTAATTTAACATTTAGGTTATTCTGTGCATCCCAAGGCTTATTCTAATCACTTTTCGTACTTAAGGATGTAGTTTATCCAATAAGTGCATTTGTGTCATTGGATTAACATTTACATCATTTTGTGCATCCCAACGCTTATTCTAATTACTTTTCGTACTTAAGGAAAGTAGTTCATCCAATAAGCGCGTTTGTGTCATTAATTTAACATTTCGGTCATTTTGTGCATCACAAGGCTTATTCTAATCACTTTTCGTACTTAAGGATGTACTTCATCCAATAAGTGCATTTGTGTCATTGGATGAACATTTACGTCATTTTGTGCATCCTAACGCTTATTCTAATCATTTTTCGTACTTAAGAAATGTAGTTCATCCAATAAGCGCGTTTGTGTCATTGGATTAACATTTACGTTATTTGGTGCATCCCAAGGCTTATTCTAATCATTTGTCGTACTTAAGTAATGTAGTTCATCGAATAAGCGCGTTTGTGTCAATGGATGAACATTACGTAATTTTGTACATCCCAACGCTTATTCTAATCACTTTTCGTACTTAAGGAATGTAGTTCATCCAATAAGCGCGTTGGTGTCATTGGATGAACATTTAAGTCATTTTGTGCATCCCAAGGCTTATTCTAATCACTTTTAGTACTTAAGGATTGTAGTTCATCCAATAAGTGCGTTTGTGTCATTGGATGAACATTTACGTCATTTTGTGCATCCCAAGGCTTATTCTAATCACTTTTCGTACTTAAGGAATGTAGTTCATCCGATGAGAGCGTTTGGGTCATTAATTTAACATTTACGTCATTTTGTGCATCCCATGGCTTATTCTAATCACTTTTCATACTTAAGGAATGGAGTTCATCCAATAAGTGCATTTGTGTCATTCGATAAAAATTTAAGTCATCTTATGCATCCCCAGGCTTATTCTAATCACTTTTCGTACTTAAGGAATTTAGTTCATACAATAAGCGCGTTTGTGTCATTAATTTAACATTTACGTCATTTTATGCATCCCAAGGCTTATTCTAATCACTTTTCGTACTTAAGGAAAGTTGTTCATCCAATAAGTGCATTTATGTCATTGGATGAAAATTTACGTCATTTTGTGCATCCCAAGGCTTATTCTAATCACTTTTCGTACTTAAGGAATGTAGTTCATCCGATAAGCGCGTTTGTGTCATTAAGTTAACATTTACGTCATTTTGAGCATCCCAAGGCTTATTCTAATAACTCTTCGAACTTAACGAATGTAGTTCATCCAATAAGGGCATTTGTGTCATTGGATGAACATTTAGGTCATTTTGTGCATCCCAAGGCTTATTCTAATCACTTTTCGTACTTAAGGAATGTAGTTCATCAAATAAGTGCATTTGTGTCATTGGATGAAAATTTACGTCATTTTGTGCATCCCAAGGCTTAGTCTAATCACTATTTGTACTTAAGGAATGTATTTCATACAATAAGCGCGTTTGTGTCATTAATTTAACATTTACGTCATTTTGTGCATCCCAAGGTTTTAGTTTAATCACTTTTCATACTGAAGGAATGTTGTTCATCCAATAAGTACATTTTTGTCATTGGATGAACATTTAGGTCATTTTGTGCATCCCAAGGCTTATTCTAATCACTTTTCGTACTTAAGGAATGTTGTTCACCCAATAAGTGCGTTTATGTCATTAATTTAACATTTACGTCGTTTTATGCATCCTAAGGCTTATTCTGATCACTTTTCGTACTTAAGGAATGTAGTTCATCCAATAAGTGCATTTGTTTCATTGGATGAATATTTTGGTCATTTTGTGCCTCCCAAGCCTTATTCTAATCACTTTTCGTACTTAAGGAATGTAGTTCATCCGATAAGCGCGTTTGTGTCATTAATTTAACATTTACGTAATTTTGTGCATCCCAAGGCTTATTCTAATCACTCTTCGAACTTAACGAATCTAGTTCATCCAATAAGTGCATTTGTGTCATTGGATGAACATTTAGGTCCTTTTGTGCATCCCAAGGCTTATTCTAATCACTTTTCGTACTTAAGGAATGTTGTTCATCCAATAAGTGAATTTGTTTCATTTGATGAATATTTTGGTCATTTTGTGCATCCCAAGGCTTATTCTAATCACTTTTCGTACTTAAGGAACGTAGTTCATCCCATAAGCGCGTTTGTGTCATTGGATGAACATTTACGTCATTTTGTGCATCCCTTGGCTTATTGTAATCACTTTTCGTACTTAAGTAATGTAGTTCATCCAATAAGCGGGGTTGTGTCATTAATTTAACATTTTCGTTATGTTGTGCATCCCAAGGCTTATTCTAATCACTTTTCGTACTTAAGGAATGTAGTTCATCCAACAATCGCGTTTGTGTCATTGGATGAACATTTAGGTCATTTTGTGCATCCCAAGGCTTATTCTAATCACTTTTCGTACTTAAGGAATGTAGTTCATCCAATAAGCGCGTTTGTGTAATTGGATGAACATTTACGTCATTTTGTGCATCCCTAGGCTTATTCTAATCACTTTTCGTACTTATAAAATGTAGTTCATCCAATAAGCGCATTTGTGTCATTGGATGAACATTTACGTCATTCTGTGCATTCCAAGGCTTGTTCTAATCACTTTTCGTACTAAGGATGTAGTTCATCCAATAAGTGAATTTGTGTCATTTGATGAACATTTACTTCATTTTTTCCATCCCAAGGCTTATTCTAATCACTTTTCGTACTTAAGGAATGTAGTTCATCCAATAAGTGCATTTGTGTTATTGGATGAAGATTTACGTCATTTTGTGCATCCCAAGGCTTATTCTAATCACATTTCGTACTTAAGGAATGTAGTTCATCCAATAAGTTCATTTGTGTCATTGGATGAACATTTTTATCATTTTGTGCATCCCAAGGCTTATTATAATCACTTTTCGTACTCAAGGAGTCTATTTCATCCAATAAGTGCATTTGTGTCATTGGAAGAGCATTTACGTTAATTTGTCCATCCCTAGGTTTATTGAAATCATTTTTCGTACTTAAGGAATATAGTTCATCCAATAAGCGCGTTTGTGTCATTAATTTAACATTTAGGTCATTTTGTGCATCCCAAGGCTTATTCTAATCGCTTTTCGTACTTATAAAATGTAGTTCATCCACTAAGTGCATTTGTGTCATTGGATGAACATTTACGTCATTCTGTGCATTCCCAGGCTTGTTATAATCACTATTCATACTAAGGAATATAGTTCATCCAATAAGCGCGTTTGTGTCATTAATCTAACATTTAGGTCATTTTGTGCATCCCAAGGCTTATTCTAATCACTTTTCGTACTTAAGGATGTAGTTCATCCAATACGTGCATTTGTGTCGTTGGATGAACATTTACTTCATGTTTTCCATCCCAAGGCTTATTCTAATCACTTTTCGTACTTAAGGAATGTAGTTCATCCAATAAGTTCATTTGATGAATATTTACGTCATTTTGTGCATCCCAAGGCTTATTCTAATCACTTTTCGTACTTAAGGAATGTAGTTCATCCAATAAGTGCATTTGTATCATTGGATGAACATTTACGTCATTTTGTGCATCCCAATGCTTATTCTAATCACATTTCGTACTTAAGGAATGTAGTTCATCCAATAAGTGCATTTGTGTCATTGGATGAACATTTTTGTCATTTTGTGCATCCCAAGGCTTATTATAATCACTTTTCGTACTCATGGAGTCTATTTCATCCAATAAGTGCATTTGTGTCATTGGATGAACAATTACGTTATTTTGTGCATCCCTGGGTTTATTCAAATCATTTTTCGTACCTAAGGAATGTAGTTCATCCAATAAGCGCGTTTGTGTCATTAATTTAACATTTAGGTCATTTTGTGCATCCCAAGGCTTATTCTAATCACTTTTCGTACTTATAAAATGTAGTTCATCCAATAAGCGCATTTCTGTCATTGGATGAACATTTACGTCATTCAGTGCATTCCCAAGCTTGTTCTAATCACTTTTCATACTAAGGAATATAGTTCATCCAATAAGCGCGTTTGTGTCATTAATCTAACATTTAGGTCATTTTGTGCATCCCAAGGCTAATTCTAATCACTTTTCGTACTTACGGATGTAGTTCATCCAATAAGTGCATTTGTGTCATTGGATGAACATTTACTTCATTTTTTCCATCCCAATGCTTATTCTAATCACTTTTCGTACTTAAGGAATGTAGTTCATCCAATAAATGCATGTGTCATTGGATGAACATTTATGTCATTTTGTGCATCCCTAGGCTTATTCTAATAACTTTTCGTACTTATGTAATGTAGTTCATCCAATAAGCGCGTTTGTGTCATTGGACAAACATTTACGTAATTTTTTGCATCCCAAGGCTATTTTAATCACTTTTCTTACTTAAGGAATGTAGTTCATCCAATAAGTGGATTTGTGTCATTGGATGAACATTTACGTCATTTTGTGCATCCCTAGGCTTATTCTAATCACATTTCGTACACAAGGAATGTAGTTCATCCAATAAGTGCATTTGTGTCATTGGATGAACATTTTTGTCATTTTGTGCATCCCAAAGCTTATTATAATCACTTTTCGTACTCAACGAACGTATTTCGTCCAATAAGTGCATTTGTGTCATTGGATGAACATTTACGTTATTTTGTGCATACGTAGGTTTATTCAAAACATTTTTCGTACTTAAGGAATGTAGTTCATCCAATAAGCGCGTTTCTGTCATGGGATGAATATTTACGTTATTTTGTGCATCCCAAGGCTTATTCTAATCACTTTTCGTACTTAAGGAATGTAGTTCATCCAACAAGCGCGTTTGTGTCATTGGATGAACATTTTCGTCATTTTTTGCGTCCCAAGGCTTATTCTAATCACTTTTCGTACTTAAGGAATGTAGTTCATCCAATAAGCGCGTTTGTGTCATTTGATGAACATTTACGTAATTTTTTGCATCCCAAGGCTTATTCTAACCACCATTGTAATTAAGGAATGTAGTTCATCCAATAAGTGCATTTATGTCATTGGATGAACATTTATGTCATTTTGTGCATCCCAAGGCTTATTATAATCACTTTTCGTACTCAAGGAATGTATTTCATCCAATAAGTGCATTTGTGTCATTGGATGAACATTTACGTTATTTTGTGCATCCCTAGGTTTATTCTAATCACTTTTTGAACTTATGGAATGTAGTTAATCCGATAAGCGCGTTTGTGTCATCAATTTAACATTTAGGTCATTTTGTGCATCCCAAGGGTTATTCTAGTCACTTTTTTTACTTCTGAAATGTAGTTCATCCAATAAGTGCATTTGTGTCATTGGTTGAACATTTATATCATTTTATGCATCCCAAGGCTTATTCTAATCACTTTTCATACTTAAGGATGTAGTTCATCCAATAAGCGCTTTTGTGTAATTGGATGAACATTTACCTCATTCTGTGCATTCCTAGGCTTATTCTAATCACTTTTCGTACTTATGTAATGTAGTTCATCCAATAACTGCATTTGTGTCATTGGATGAACATTTACGTCATTTTGTGCATCCCAAGGCTTATTCTAATCACTTTTCTTACTTAAGGAACGTAGTTCCACCAATAAGCGCGGTTGTGTCATTAATCTAACATTTACGTCATTTTCTGCATCCCAAGGCTTATTCTAATCACTTTTCGTACTTAAGGATGTAGTTCATCCAATAAGCGCATTTGT
Source organism: Cicer cuneatum (assembly GCA_037974295.1). NCBI lineage: Eukaryota > Viridiplantae > Streptophyta > Magnoliopsida > Fabales > Fabaceae > Cicer > Cicer cuneatum. The sequence continues at coordinate 35,824,463 of JBBPBO010000003.1, read as the reverse complement.
GTAATTGGATCAACATTTACGTCATTTTGTGCATCCCTAGGCTTATTCTAATCACTTTTCGTACTTATGTAATGTAGTTCATCCAATAAGAGCGTTTGTGTCATTAATTTAACATTTACGTCATTTTGTGCATCCCAAGGCTTATTCTAATCATTTTTCGTACTTAAGGAATGTAGTTCATCCAAGATACGTGTTTGTGTCGTTGGATGAACATTTAGGTCATTCTGTGCATCCCAAGGCTTATTCAAATCACTTTTCATACTTAAGGAATGTAGTTCATCCAATAAACGCGTTTGTGTAATTGGATGAACATTTACGTCATTTTCTGCATCCCTAGGCTTATTATAATCATTTTTCGTTCTTATGTAATGTAGTTGATCCAATAAGTGCAATTGTGTTATTGGATGAACATTTACGTCATTTTGTGCATTCCAAGGCTTGTTCGAATCACTTTTCGTACTAAGGAATGTAGTTCATCCAATAAGCGCGTTTGTGTCATTAATCTAACATTTAGGTCATTTTGCGCATCCCAAGGCTTATTCTAATCACTTTTCGTACTTAAGGATGTAGTTCATCCAATAAGTGAATTTGTGTCATTTGATGAACATTTACTTCATTTTTTCCATCCCAAGGCTTATTCTAATCACTTTTCGTACTTAAGGAATGTAGTTCATCCAATAAGTGCATTTGTGTTATTGGATGAAGATTTACGTCATTTTGTGCATCCCAAGGCTTATTCTAATCACATTTCGTACTTAAGGAATGTAGTTCATCCAATAAGTGCATTTGTGTCATTGGATGAACATTTTTATCATTTTGTGCATCCCAAGGCTTACTATAATCACTTTTCGTACTCAAGGAGTCTATTTCATCCAATAAGTGCATTTGTGTAATTGGAAGAGCATTTACGTTAATTTGTGCATCCCGAGGTTTATTGAAATCATTTTTCGTACTTAAGGAATGTAGTTCATCCAATAAGCGCGTTTGTGTCATTAATTTAACATTTAGGTCATTTTGTGCATCCCAAGGCTTATTCTAATCACTTTTCGTACATATAAAATGTAGTTCATCCAATAAGCGCATTTGTGTCATTGGATGAACATTTACGTCATTCAGTGCATTCCCAAACTTGTTCTAATCACTTTTCATACTAAGGAATATAGTTCATCCAATAAGCGCGTTTGTGTCATTAATCTAACATTTAGGTCATTTTGTGCATCCCAAGGCTAATTCTAATCACTTTTCGTACTTACGGATGTAGTTCATCCAATAAGTGCATTTGTGTCATTGGATGAACATTTACTTCATTTTTTCCATCCCAATGCTTATTCTAACCACTTTTCGTACTTAAGGAATGTAGTTCATCCAATAAATGCATGTGTCATTGGATGAACATTTATGTCATTTTGTGCATCCCTAGGCTTATTCTAATAACTTTTCGTACTTATGTAATGTAGTTCATCCAATAAGCGCGTTTGTGTCATTGGATAAACATTTACGTAATTTTTTGCATCCCAAGGCTTATTCTAATCACTTTTCTTACTTAAGGAATATAGTTCATCCAATAAGTGGATTTGTGTCATTGGATGAACATTTACGTCATTTTGTGCATCCCAAGGCTTATTCTAATCACATTTCGTACATAAGGAATGTAGTTCATCCAATAAGTGCATTTGTGTCATTGGATGTACATTTTTGTCATTTTGTGCATCCCAAGGCTTATTATAATCACTTTTCGTACTCAACGAATGTATTTCGTCCAATAAGTGCATTTGTGTCATTGGATGAACATTTACGTTATTTTGTGCATACGTAGGTTTATTCAAATCATTTTTCGTACTTAAGGAATGTAGTTCATCCAATAAGCGCGTTTGTGTCATGGGATGAATATTTACGTTATTTTGTGCATCCCAAGGCTTATTCTAATCACTTTTCGTACTTAAGGAATGTAGTTCATCCAACAAGCGCGTTTGTGTCATTGGATGAACATTTTCGTCATTTTTTGCATCCCAAGGCTTATTCTAATCACTTTTCGTACTTAAGAAATGTAGTTCATCCAATAAGCGCGTTTGTGTCATTTGATGAACATTTACGTAATTTTTTGCATCCCAAGGCTTATTCTAATCACTTTTCGTACTTAAGGAATATAGTTCATCCAATACGTGCATTTGTGTCATTGGATGAACATTTACGTGATTTTGTGTATCCCAAGGCTTATTCTAACCACCATTGTAATTAAGGAATGTAGTTCATCCAATAAGTGCATTTATGTCATTGGATGAACATTTATGTCATTTTGTGCATCCCAAGGCTTATTATAATCACTTTTCGTACTCAAGGAATGTATTTCATCCAATAAGTGCATTTGTGTCATTGGATGAACATTTACGTTATTTTGTGCATCCCTAGGTTTATTCTAATCACTTTTTGAACTTATGGAATGTAGTTAATCCGATAAGCGCGTTTGTGTCATCAATTTAACATTTAGGTCATTTTGTGCATCCCAAGGGTTATTCTA
>JBBPBO010000003.1:35810920-35821693 GCA_037974295.1 Cicer cuneatum | reverse complement strand
ATCCCAAGGCTTATTCTAACCACCATTGTAATTAAGGAATGTAGTTCATCCAATAAGTGCATTTATGTCATTGGATGAACATTTATGTCATTTTGTGCATCCCAAGGCTTATTATAATCACTTTTCGTACTCAAGGAATGTATTTCATCCAATAAGTGCATTTGTGTCATTGGATGAACATTTACGTTATTTTGTGCATCCCTAGGTTTATTCTAATCACTTTTTGAACTTATGGAATGTAGTTAATCCGATAAGCGCGTTTGTGTCATCAATTTAACATTTAGGTCATTTTGTGCATCCCAAGGGTTATTCTAATCACTTTTTTTACTTCTGGAATGTAGTTCATCCAATAAGTGCATTTGTGTCATTGGTTGAACATTTATATCATTTTATGCATCCCAAGGCTTATTCTAATCACTTTTCATACTTAAGGATGTAGTTCATCCAATAAGCGCTTTTGTGTAATTGGATGAACATTTACCTCATTTTGTGCATCCCTAGGCTTATTCTAATCACTTTTCGTACTTATGTAATGTAGTTCATCCAATAACTGCATTTGTGTCATTGGATGAACATTTACGTCATTTTGTGCATCCCAAGGCTTAATCTAATCACTTTTCTTACTTAAGGAACGTAGTTCCACTAATAAGCGCGTTTGTGTCATTAATCTAACATTTACGTCATTTTCTGCATCCCAAGGCTTATTCTAATCACTTTTCGTACTTAAGGATGTAGTTCATCCAATAAGCGCATTTGTGTAATTGGATCAACATTTACGTCATTTTGTGCATCCCTAGGCTTATTCTAATCACTTTTCGTACTTATGTAATGTAGTTCATCCAATAAGAGCGTTTGTGTCATTAATTTAACATTTACGTCATTTTGTGAATCCCAAGGCTTATTCTAATCATTTTTCGTACTTAAGGAATGTAGTTCATCCAAGAAGCGCGTTTGTGTCGTTGGATGAACATTTAGGTCATTTTGTGCATCCCAAGGCTTATTCTAATCACTTTTCATACTTAAGGAATGTAGTTCATCCAATAAACGCGTTTGTGTAATTGGATGAACATTTACGTCATTTTCTGCATCCCTAGGCTTATTCTAATCATTTTTCGTACTTATGTAATGTAGTTGATCCAATAAGTGCAATTGTGTTATTGGATGAACATTTACGTCATTTTGTGCATTCCAAGGCTTGTTCGAATCACTTTTCGTACTAAGGAATGTAGTTCATCCAATAAGCGCGTTTGTGTCATTAATCTAACATTTAGGTCATTTTGTGCATCCCAAGGCTTATTCTAATCACTTTTCGTACTTAAGGATGTAGTTCATCCAATAAGTGCATTTGTGTCATTGGATAAACATTTACTTCATTTTTTCCAACCCAAGGCTAATTCTAATCACTTTTCGTACTTAAGGAATATAGTTCATCCAACAAGCGCGTTTATGTCATTGGATGAACATTTACTTCATTTTTTCCATCCCTAGGCTTATTCTAATCACTTTTCCTACTTAAGGAATATTGTTCATCCAACAAGCGCGTTTGTGTCATTGGATGAACATTTACGTCATTTTGTGCATCCCAAGGCTTATTCTAATCACTTTTCGTACTTAAGGAATGTAGTTCATCCAATAAGCGCGTTTGTGTCATTGGATGAACATTTTATGTAATTTTTTGCATCGCAAGGCTAATTCTAATCACTTTTCGTACTTAAGGATGTAGTTCATCTAATAAGTGCATTTGTGTCATTGGAGGAACATTTACTTCATTTTCTCCAGCCCAAGGCTTATTCTAATCACTTTTCATACTTAAGGAATGTAGTTCATCCAACAAGCGCGTTTGTGTAATTGGATGAACATTTACGTCATTTTGTGCATCCCAAGGCTTATTCTATTCACTTTTCTTACTTAAGGAATGTAGTTCATCCAATAAGCGCGTTTGTGTCATTGGATGAACATTTACGTAATTTTTTGCATCCCAAGCCTTATTCTAATCACTTTTCGTACTTAAGGAATGTAGTTCATCCAATAAGCGCGTTTGTGTCATTAATTTAACATTTAGGTCATTTTGGGCCTCCCAAGGGTGATTCTGATCACTTTTTTTACTTATGGAATGTAGTTCATCCAATAAGTGCGTTTGTGTCATTTGATGAACATTTACGCCATTTTGTGCATTCCAAGGTTTGTTCTAATCACTTTTCATACTAAGGAATGTAGTTCATCCAATAAGCGCGTTTGTGTCATTAATCTAACATTTAGGTCATTTTGTGCATCCCAAGGCTTATTCTAATCACTTTTCGTACTTAAGGATGTAGTTCATCAAAATAAGTGCATTTGTGTCATTGGATGAACATTTACTTCATTTTTTCCATCCCAAGGCTTATTCTAATTAGTTTTCGTACTTATGGATTGTAGTTCATCCAATAAGTGCATATGTGTCATTGGATGAACATTTAGGTCATTTTGTGCATCCCAAGGTTTATTCTAATCACTTTTCTTACTTAAGGACTGTAGTTCATCCAATAAGTGCATTTGTGTCATTGGATGAATATTTACGTCATTTTGTGCATCCCAATGCCTATTCTAATTACTTTTCATACTTAAGGAATGTAGTTCATCCAAATAGAGCATTTGTGTCATTGGATGAACATTTACGTCATTTAGTGTATCCCAAGGCTTATTCTAATCACTTTTCGTACTTTAGGAATGTAGTTCATCCAATAAGTGCGTTTGTGTCATTGGATTAACATTTTCGTCATTCGGTGCATCCCAAGGCTTATTCTAATCACTTTTCGTACTTCAGTAATGCAGTTCATCCAATAAGCGCATTTGTGTCATTGGATGAACATTTATGTAATTTTTTGCATCCCAAGGCTTATTCTAATCCCTTTTCGTACTTAAGGAATGTAGTTCATCCAATAAGTGCATTTGTGTCATTGGTTGAGCATTTACGTCATTTTGTGCATCCCAAGGCTTATTCTAATCACTTTTCGTACTTAAGGAATGTAGTTCATCCAATAAGTTCATTTGTGTCATTGGATGAACATTTACGTCATTTTGTGCATCGGAAGGCTTATTCTAATCACTTTTCTTAATTAATGAATGTAGTTCATACAATAAGAGCGTTTGGGTCATTAATTTAACATTTACATCATTTTGTGCATCCCAATGCTTATTCTAATCACTTTTCGTACTTAAGGAATGTAGTTCATCTAATAAGCGCGTTTGTGTCATGGGATGAACATTTACGTCATTTTGTGCATCCCAATGCCTATTCTAGTCACTTTTCGTACTTAAGGAATGTAGTTCATCCAATAACTGTATTTGTGTCATTGGATGAACATTTACGTCATTTTGTGCATCCCATTGGTTATCCTAATCACTTTTCGTACTGAAGGATTGTGGTTCATCCAATAAGCGGGTTTGTGTCATTAATTTAACATTTACGTCATTTTGTGCATCCCAAGGCTTTTTCTAATCACTTTCGTATTTAAGGAATGTAGTTCTTCCAATAACCGCGTTTGTGTCATTGGATGAACATTTACGTCATTTTGTGCATCGCAAGGCTTATTCTGATCACTTTTCGTACTTAAGGAATGTAGTTCATCCTATAAGCGCGTTTTGTCATTGGATGATCATTTGAGTCATTTTGTGCATCCCAAGGCTTATTCTAATCACTTTTCGAACATAAGGAATGTAGTTTGTAACACCCTGAGTTTAAAACATAGTGCAGGTGTATTTTTTATTTTTTTTTTAAATAATTAAAATGAGTTTTCCAAAATTAATATCAAGGGAATTTAAATAAAATCAGTTCATTTCAAAAGTTATCACCCAATCAGTGTTAGAGTGCAGAATAATACAGCGGAAAAAGTAATACATTAATTCCGAAAATAAAATTACATTTCCCAAAACTCAAGACCCTATACAAAAGTCTAGACTGATCATGCATTAAGCTACAGTAGCACAGTCTCCACCGTATCCTCTATACGTCTCGTCTTCAGCCAACCGTCCGTCCCTCTGCAATGTCCACGTAGACTCCGTTTGTAAAGATCAGGGGAAACTAATGACGTTTCCGTCGTTAATGTATCCGTCGGTAGGACGGATTCGGGTAACATCTGAGGTCACAGCCCAAAGTCCACAATATAATAGCAAGGGTCACCGACCTAAATTAACAAATATTTACATAGCATATATTGCACAGCAACAATTATAATCATGGTATAACATATGATGATGAGGAAAATAATAATGCTCATTTGAAATTTAATGACATATATGCCTTTTCAAATACAACAACCAATCATTATGAAATATGTGGTAAGTACGAACAACATCTCAGCAAAACACAATCATTAAATCAGAATTTCAGATTCTGGACAGTACTCACACACATTCAATTTTCCACTCATTCATCATATAATCAAACGTGACCCACCGGTCAATACCTCAATGCAATATGTATATGCTCATGTATACAGTTTCTTGGAATCACCAAGGTGCAGTCGCTCAACAGACCAGCACAAAAAGTTTGACTTTAACGGCCCTCAAGACCAGGGTGCAATCGCTCAACAGATCAGCACCAATGCAGACGCTCAACAGTCCAGCACATTTGACATATACCAAGGTACAATCGCTCAACAGATCAGTACCTAGTGCGGTCGCTCAATAGACTAGCACTCGTGCAATCGCTCAACAGATCAGCACGTGGTTGCGCATTTCAGGGTACAGACGCTCAACAGTCCAGTACCAGTGCAGTCGCTCAACAAACCAGCACCTATATACCAAAGTAAAATCGTTCAACAGATCAGTACTTAGTGCTGACGCTCAACAGTCCAGCACTCGTGCAATCGCTCAACAGATCAGTCTGTGGCCCATCGCGGGTACCAATTGACTATGCAATGCATGAATATGCAATGTTTCACTTCTCTAGAAACAAAATGCAAATTCAGAAAATCCATGTTTTAAATATCTCAGCACAGTCAGAATTAACATCATCACAATCATGATTAAACAGTCAGTTAATCATTAATACTTTGTAATGTTTTCCTAAACTCTTAAAAATTCAATTATAGAGTTTAAAACTGGGATTTTCTGGAATTTTACGAATCTGTATTCGAATACAGCTCCTCTGTTTTCAAATACAGGAGCTAAAAGTAGTGCAGAATGACACTCTGTATTCGAATACAGCCCTCTGGTATTCGAATACAGAGGCTATCTCAGTGCACAAAACCCATCTTTCATTTCATCAGTAAAGTCTTAAAAACTTTATCACCACCATTTCAAAATATCACCAACACTTCCATCTTAATTCACCACAAAAATCCCAACATTCCCAAAACACTCAGGGTTTACAAACACTCTTGAAAACTTGGAATTTCTGGAAACTCAAATCTGTATTCGAATACAGACCCCTTGTATTCGAATACAGAAACATGAAACTGTAATTTTAACATTCTGTATTCGAATACAGCATGCCTGTAGTCGAATACAGAAGACAAAACCTTGAAAATTCAATCTTTTTTGCCAGTTCCTTAAAGGTTTTCAATACTTCATCCTCTCCTCTTCAAAATATTTCAAAACCTCCTTTTCAAATTACTTTAACCCTTCTCCAAATTTCCCAACACTTTAAAATGCATATCTCAGTGTTTAAAACTTGATTTTCTGAAAAACATGAATCTGTATTTGAATACAGCTTCCTTGTATTCGAATACAGAAGCTAAAAACAGTGCTTCTGGAAAAACACGAATCTGTATTCGAATACAGACCCACTGTACTCGAATACAGAAACTGAAACAAGTGAAAATTTGCATTCTGATTCGAATACAGCATGCCTGTAGTCGAATACAGATGCGAATACAGTGTTAAAATCCCACTTCTGTATTCGACTACGACCAGTCGTAGTCGAATACAGATGCTAAGTCAGAAGCAGAAATCCTTTCTCTGTATTCGAATACAAGTTTGAAAACTTCAATAAAACAGAACCTTTACAGGTTGTAGTCGAATAACCACATGTTGTATTCGAATACACCTTCGAAAACCAGTGAAATTCAACACCTTTCAAAACTGTTTCCTTTTAAAAAGACAACCAAAAACAGATTCAGTACTTTTCCAGACAATACCATCCTCATTCAAAATCCCTTTTTCTTCTTAACTCATCAACATTACCAGAATCAGAATCATCAACACCAAATCATCCAAAACTTCAAACCAACAGAATAACACACAACATTTCAGCTTTCACACATATCAGAAGTACATGCAAGTATTTCAACTTTCACAACACATCAGAAAAACATGCAAGCATCACCAAGCAGCAAAACAAAATGCATTTTTATACTTTAAAACCATTTTTCCAAAACAATTTTATGCCATGCATTTTAATCATATTGAAAACTACATGCCAAAACGTTTTTCAGCTTTCCCACACAAATAAAACAGCTTTGCAGTAACAACCAGAACAACAACATCACAGATTCCTTACACATCACAAAAATGCATTATCTTCATTTTTCAAACATGTGATTGTACAATAGTTTTTCTTCAAAAACAGAATGAAACAACAAGCATTTTACAGCCCTAATGCAACTAGAAGGTTGGAAGGTGCTCTTACCCTTGCTGCGTGTCTGTTACTTCTCACGTCTCTGTTTTCGTTCCCGTTTCTGCGCCAAAATCCGGTGAAACTGCTGTCTGAGTTTGCTGCTAAAAAACTGGGTTCCCTAGCTCCGTAAAGGTGTGGGGAATAACTTTAATACTGAGGGTTTTCTGGTTTGGTGTTTGTATTTCCAGTTAATGGAACTTTTAAGGAACTCTCTCTTTGGTGTTTTGAAATTGTGAAACCGTGTTCAGGAAAACAGGAGGCAGAAATGGGAGAAGAGGTTACTGTTACATGGAACACTATTACATGCAAATGGGAGGATGTCAAGTTCTGCTCTTTCTCTACCTCTTCACGTGTTCTTATAGAGCTTACTCAAGTGCTGCCTTCTCAAAATAATGATAAAATAATATTGGATTTTCCAACTGGATTTTTCAGCACTTAATCCTTTTGCAATTACCCACTAATCCTTAATTAATGGTCTGATTAATTTAATTACTCGAAAATAAATTAATTAAATCATCATCCAATAATTTTAATTCATCTTCCAAGATAAATATTTATATATATATATTTACTCAAAACATACATATATTAAATATTTTACAAAAATTCTCAAAATACCCTTGACATTAATTCCTTAAATTAATTCTTAATTTTAAGGGTCTTACATAGTTCATCCAATAAGCGCGTTTGTGTCATTAATTTGACATTTACGTCATTTTGTGCATCCCAAGGCTTATTCTAATCACTTTTAGTACTTATGGAATCTAGTTTATCCAATAAGTGCATTTGTGTTGTTGGATGAACATTTACGTCATTTTATGCATCCCATGGCTTACTCTAATCACTTTTCGTACTTAAGGAATGTAGTTCATCCAATAAGCGCGTTTGTGTCGTTAATTTAACATTTACGTCATTTTGTGCATCCCAAGGCTTATTCTAATCACTTTTCGTACTTAAGGAATGTAGTTCATCTAATAAGTGCATTTGTGTCATTGCATGAACATTTACGTCATTTTGTGCATTCCAAGGCTTATTCTAATCACTTTTCGTACTTAAGGAATGTAGTTCATCCAATAAGAGCATTTGTGTCATCAGATGAACATTTACGTCATTTTGAGCATCCCAAGGCTTATTCTAATCACTTTTCGTACTTAAGGAATATAGTTCATCCAATAAGCGCGTTTGTGTCGTTGGATGAACATTTACGTCATTTTGTGCATCCCAAGGCTTATTCTAATCACTTTTCGTACTTAAGGAATGTAGTTCATCCAATAAGCGCCTTTGTGTCGTTGGATGAACATTTACGTCATTTTGTGCAACCCAAGGCTTATTCTAATGACTTTTCGTACTTAAGGAATGTAGTTCATCCATTAAGCGCGTTTGTATCATTGGATTAAAATTTTCGTCATTCGGTGCATCCCAAGGCTTATTCTAATCACTTTTTGTACTTAAGGAATGTAGTTCATCCAATAAGAGCGTTAGGGTCATTAATTTAACATTTACGTCATTTTGTGCATCCCAATGCCTATTTTAGTCACTTTTCGTACATAAGGAATCTAGTTCATCCAATAAGTGCATTTGTGTCATTGGTTCAACATTTACGTCATTTTGTGCATCCCAATGTTTTTTCAAATCACTTTACGTACTTAAGGATTGTAGTTCATCCAATAAGCGGGTTTGTGTCATTATTTTTACATTTACGTCATTTTGTGCATCCCAAGGCTTATTCTAATCACTTTTCGTACTCAAGGAATGTAGTTCATCCAATAAGAGCGTTTGGGTCATTAATTTAACATATACGTCATTTTTTGCATCCCAATGCCTATTCTAGTCATTTTGTGCATCCCAAGGCTTATTCTAATCACTTTTCGTACTTAAGGAATATAGTTCATCCAATAAGCGCGTTTGTGTCGTTGGATGAACATTTACGTCATTTTGTGCATCCCAAGGCTTATTCTAATCACTTTTCGTACTTAAGGAATGTAGTTCATCCAATAAGCGCCTTTGTGTCGTTGGATGAACATTTACGTCATTTTGTGCAACCCAAGGCTTATTCTAATGACTTTTCGTACTTAAGGAATGTAGTTCATCCATTAAGCGCGTTTGTATCATTGGATTAAAATTTTCGTCATTCGGTGCATCCCAAGGCTTATTCTAATCACTTTTTGTACTTAAGGAATGTAGTTCATCCAATAAGAGCGTTAGGGTCATTAATTTAACATTTACGTCATTTTGTGCATCCCAATGCCTATTTTAGTCACTTTTCGTACATAAGGAATCTAGTTCATCCAATAAGTGCATTTGTGTCATTGGTTCAACATTTACGTCATTTTGTGCATCCCAATGTTTTTTCAAATCACTTTACGTACTTAAGGATTGTAGTTCATCCAATAAGCGGGTTTGTGTCATTATTTTTACATTTACGTCATTTTGTGCATCCCAAGGCTTATTCTAATCACTTTTCGTACTCAAGGAATGTAGTTCATCCAATAAGAGCGTTTGGGTCATTAATTTAACATATACGTCATTTTTTGCATCCCAATGCCTATTCTAGTCATTTTGTGCATCCCAAGGCTTATTCTAATCACTTTTCCTGCTAAAGGAATGTAGTTCATCCAATAAGCGCGTTTGTGTCATTGGATGAATATTTACATCATTTTGTGCATCCCAAGGCTTATTCTAATCACTTTTCGTACTTAAGAAATGTAGTTAATCTAGTAAGCGTGTTTGTGTCATTAATTTAACATTTAGGTCATTTTGTGCATCCCAAGGATTATTCTAATCACTTTTCGTACTTAAGGATGTAGTTCATCCAATAAGAGCATTTGTGTCATTGGATGAACATTTACGTCATTTTGTGCATCCCATGGTTTATTCTAATAACTTTTCGTATTTAAGGAATGTAGTTCATCCAATAAGCGCGTTTGTGTCATTAATTTAACATTTACGTTATTTTGTGCATCTCAAGGCTTATTCTAATCACTTTTCGTACTTAAGAAATGTAGTTCATGCAACAAGCGCGCTTATGTCATTGGATGAATATTTTCGTAATTTTGTGCATCCCAAGGCTTATTCTAATCACATTTCGTACTTAAGGAATGTAGTTCGTCCAATAAGTGCATTTGTGTCATTTGATGAACATTTACGTCATTTTGTGCATCCCAAGGATTATTCTAATCAACTTTCGTACTTAAGGAATGTAGTTCATCGAATAAGAGCGTTTCTGTCATGAATTTAACATTTACGTAATTGTGTGCATCCCAAGGCTTATTCTAATCACTTTTCGTACTTAAGGAATGTAGTTCATCCAATAAGTACATTTGTGTCATTGGATGAACATTTACAACATTTTGTGCATCCCAAGGCATTTTCTAATCACTTTTCGTACTTAAAGAATGTAGTTCATTCAATAAGCGCGTTTGTGTCATTGGATGAACATTTACGTCATTTTGTGCATCCCATGGCTTATTCTAATCACTTTTCATACTTAAGGAATGTAGTTCATCCAATAAGCGTGTTTGTGTCATTCGATGAATATTTACATCAATTGTGCATCCCAAGGCTGATTCTAATCACTTTTCAAACTTAAGGAATGTAGTTCATCCAATAAGTGCATTTGTGTCATGGGATGATCATTTATGTCATTCTGTGCATCCTAAGGCTTATTCTAATCAACTTTCGTACTTAAGCAATGTAGTTCATCGAATAAGAGCGTTTCTGTCATTAATTTAACATTTATGTCATTTTGTGCATCCCAAGGCTTATTCTAATCAGTTTTCATACTTAAGGAATGTAGTTCATCCAACAAGCGCTTTTTTGTGATTGGATGAACATTTACGTCATTTTGTGCATCCCAAGGGTTTTTCTAATCACTTTTCGTACTTAAGGAATATAGTTCATCCAATAATCGCGTTTGTATCATTGGATGAAAATTTGCATCATTTTGTGCATCCCAAGGCTTATTCTAATCACTTTTCGTACTTAAGGAATGTAGTTCATCCGATAAGCGCGTTTGTGTCATTAATTTAACATTTACGTCATTTTATGCATCCTAAGGCTTATTCTTATCACTTTTCGTACATAACGAATGTAGTTTATCCAATAAGTGCGTTTGTGTCATTGGATGAACATTTATGTCGTTTTGTGCATCCCAAGGCTTATTCTAATCACTTTTC
>JBBPBO010000003.1:35797520-35807771 GCA_037974295.1 Cicer cuneatum | reverse complement strand
ATTTTGTGCATCCCAAGGCTTATTCTAATCACTTTTCGTACTTAAGGAATGTAGTTCATCCAATAAGTGCGTTTGTGTCATCGGATGAACATTTACGTCATTTTGTGCATCCCAAGACTTATGCTAATCACTTTTCGTACTTAACGAATGTAGTTCATCCAATAACCGTGTTTGTATCATTGGATGAACATTATCGTCATTTTGTGCATCCCAAGGCTTATTCTAATCACTTTTCGTACTTAAGGAATGTAGTTCATCCAATAAGCGCTTTTGTGTCATTGGATGAACATTTATGTCGTTTTGTGCATCCCAAGGCTTATTCTAATCACTTTTCGTACTTAAGGATTGTAGTTCATCTAATAAGCGTGTTTGTGTCATTGGATGAACATTTACGTCATTTTGTGCATCCCTTGGCTTATTGTAATCGCTTTTCGTACTTAAGTAATGTAGTTCATCCAATAAGCGGGTTTGTGTCATTGGAAGAACATCTACGTCATTTTGTGCATCCCTAGGCTTATTCTAATCACTTTTCGTACTTAAGGAATGTAGTTCTTCCAATAAGCGCGTTTGCGTCATTAATTTAACATTTACGTCATTTTGTGCATCCCAAAGCTTATTCTAATCACTTTTCGTACTTAAGGAATGTAGTTCATCCAATAAGTGCATTTGTTTCATTGGATGAATATTTTGGTCATTTTGTGCATCCCAAGGCTTATTCTAATCACTTTTCGTACTTAAGGAATGCAGTTCATCCGATAAGCGCGTTTGTGCCATTAATTGAATATTTACCTCATTTTGTGCATCCCAAGGCATATTCTAATCACTTTTCGTACTTAAGGAATGTAGTTCATCCGATAAGCGCGTTTGTGCCATTAATTGATATTTACCTCATTTTGTGCATCCCAAGGCTTATTCTAATCACTTTTCGTACTTAACGAATGTAGTTCATCCAATAAGTGCATTTGTGTCATTGGATGAACATTTAGGTCATTTTGTGCATCCCAAGGCTTATTGTAATCCCTTTTCGTACTTAAGGAATGTATTTCATCCAATAAGTGCATTTGTGTCATTGGATGAACATTTACATCATTTTGTGCATCCCAAGGCTTATTCTAATCACTTTTCGTACTTAACGAATGTAGTTCATCCAATAAGCGCGTTTGTGTCATTAATTTAAAATTTACGTCATTTTATGGATCTCAAAGCTTATTCTAATAACTTTTCGTACTTAAGAAATGTAATTAATGCAACAAGCGCGCTTGTGTCATTGGATGAACATTTACGTCATTTTGTGAATTGCAAGGCTTATTCTAATCACTTTTCATACTTAAAGAATGTAGTTCATCCAATAAGCGCGTTTGTGTCATTGGATGAACATTTACGTAATTTTGTGCATCCCAAGGCTTATTCTAATCACTTTTCGTACTTAAGGAATGTAGTTCATCCAATAAGAGCATCTGTGTCATTGGATGAACATTTAGGTCATTTTGTGCATCCCAAGGCTTATTCTAATCACTTTTCATACTTAAGGAATGTAGTTAATCCAATAAGCGCATTTGTGTCATTAATTTTACATTTACGTCATTTTGTGCATCCCAAGGATTATTCTAATCACTTTTCATACTTAAGGAATGTAGTTCATCCAATAAGTGCATTTGTTTCATTGGATGAATATTTTGGTCATTTTGTGCATCCCAAGGCTTATTCTAATCACTTTTTGTACTTAAGGAATGTAGTTCATCCAATAAGTGTGTTTGTGTCGTTTATTTAACATTTACGTCATTTTGTGTATCCCAAGGCTTATTCTATTCACTTTTCGTACTTAGGGAATGTTGTTCAACCAATAAGTGTATTTTTGTCATTGGATGAACATTTAGTTATTTTGTGCATCCCAAGGCTTATTGTCATCAATTTTCGTACTTATGGAAAGTAGTTCATCCAATAAGTGCATTTGTGTCATTGGATTAATATTTACGTCATTTTGTGCATCCTCAGGTTTATTCTAATCACTTTTCGTACTTAAGGAATGTAGTTCATACAATAAGCGCGTTTGTGTCATTAATTTAACATTTACGTCATTTTGTGCATCCCAAGGTTTATTTTAATCACTTTTTATACTGAAGGAATGTTGTTCATCCAAGAAGTGCATTTTTCTCATTGGATGAGCATTTAGGTTATTTTGTGCATCCCAAGGCTTATTCTAATCACTTTTCGTACTTATGGAAAGTAGTTCATCCAATAAGTGCATTTGTGTCATTGGATTAACATTTACGTCATTTTGTGCATCCCAAGGCATATTCTTATCACTTTTCGTACTTAAGGAATCTTGTTCATCCAGTAAGCGCGTTTGTGTCATTAATTTAACATTTTCGTCATTTTGTGCATCCCAAGGCTTATTCTAATCACTTTACGTACTTAAGGAATGTAGTTCATTCAATAAACGCGTTTGTGTCATTGGATGAACATTTAAGTCATTTTGTGTATCCCAAGGCTTATTCTTATCACTTTTCCTACTAAAGGAATGTACTTCATCCAATAAGCGCGTTTGTGTCATTGGATGAATATTTACATCATTTTTTGCATCCCAAGGCTTATTCTAATCACTTTTCGTACTTAAGAAATGTAATTAGTCCAGTAACCGTGTTTGTGTCATTAATTTAACATTTAGGTCATTTTGTGCATCCCAAGGATTATTCTAATCACTTTTCGTACTTAAGGATGTAGTTCATCCAATAAGAGCATTTGTGTCATTGGATGAACATTTACGTCATTTTGGGCATCCCAAGGCTTATTCTAATCACTTTTCGTACTTAAGGAACGTAGTTCATCCAATAAGCGCGTTTGTGTCATTAATTTAACATTTACATCATCTTTGTGCATCCCAAGGCTTATTCTAATCACTTTTCGTACTTAAGGAATGTAGTTCATCCGATAAGTGCATTTGTGTCATTGGATGAACATTTAGGTCATTTTGTGCATCCAAGGCTTATTCTAATCACTTTTCGTACTTAAGGAATGTAGTTAATCCAATAAGCGCATTTGTTTCATTAATTTAACATTTACGTCATTTTGTGCATCCCAAGGATTATTCTAATCACTTTTCGTACTTAAGGAATGTAGTTCATCCAATAAGTGCATTTGTTTCAGTGGATGAACATTTTAGTCATTTTCTGCATCCCATGGTTTATTCTAATCACTTTTTGTACTTAAGGAATGTAGTTCATCCGATAAGCGCGTTTGTGTCATTAATTTAACATTTACGACATTTGGTGTATCCCAAGGCTTATTCTAATCACTTTTCGTACTGAAGGAATGTAGTTCATCCAATAAGTGCATTTTTGTCATTGGATGAACATTTAGGTTATTTTGTGCATCCCAAGGCTTATTCTAATCACTTTTCGTACTTATGGAAAGTAATTCATCCAATAAGTGCATTTGTGTCATTGGATTAACATTTACGTCATTTTGTGCATCCCAAGTTTTATTCTAATCACTTTTCGTACTTAAGGAATGTAGTTCATCCAATAAGCGCGTTTGTGTCATTAATTTATCATTTTCGTCATTTTGTGCATCCCAAGGCTTACTCTAATCACTTTTCGTACTTAAGGAATGTAGTTCATCCAATAAGAGCATTTGTGTCATTGGAGGAACATTTAGGTCATTTTGTGCATCCCAAGGCTTATTCTAATCACTTTTCGTACTTAAGGAATGTAGTTCATCCAATAAGCGCGTTTGTGTCATTAATTTAACATTTACGTCAGTTTATGCATCCCAAGGCTTATTCAAATCACTTTTCGTACTTAAGGAATGGAGTTCATCCAATAAGTGCATTTGTGTCATTGGATTAACATTTACGTCATTTTGTGCATCCCAAGGTTTATTCTAATCACTTTTCGTACTTAAGGAATGTAGTTTATCCAATAAGCGCGTTTGTGTCATTAATTTAACATTTTCGTTATTTTGTGCATCCCAAGGCTTATTATAATCATATTTCGTACTTAAGGAATGTAGTTCATCCAATAAGTGCATTTGTGTCATTGGATGAAAATTTACGTCATTTTGTGCATCCCAAGGCTTAGTCTAACCACTTTTGGTACTTATGGAAAGTATGTCATCCAATAAGTGCATTTGTGTTATTGGATTAACATTTACGTCATTTTGTGCATCCCAATGCATATTCTTATCACTTTTCGTACTTAAGGAATCTTGTTCATCCAGTAAGCGCTTTTGTGTCATTTATTTAACATTTTCGACATTTTGTGCATCCCAAGGCTTATTCTAATCACTTTTCGTACTTAAGGAATGTAGTCCATCAAATAAATGCATTTGTGTCATTGGATGAAAATTTACGTCATTTTGTGCATCCCAAGGCTTAGTCTAATCACTTTTTGTACTTAAGGAATGTAGTTCATACAATAAGCGCGTTTGTGTCATTAATTTAACATTTACGTCATTTTGCGCATCCCAAGGTTTATTTTAATCACTTTTCATACTGAAGGAATGTTGTTCATCCAATAAGTACATTTTTGTCATTGGATGAACATTTAGGTCAATTTGTGCATCCCTTGGCTTGTTGTAATCACTTTTCGTACTTAAGTAATGTAATTCATCCAATAAGCGGGTTTGTGTCATTGGAAGAACATCTACGTCATTTTGTGCATTCCTAGGCATATTCTAATCACTTTTCATACTTAAGGAATGTAGTTCATCAAATAAGTGCATTTGTGTCATTGGATGAAAATTTACGTCAATTTGTGCATCCCAAGGCTTAGTCTAATCACTTTTTGTACTTAAGGAATTTAGTTCATACAATAAGCGCGTTTGTGTCATTAATTTAACATTTACGTCATTTTATGCATCCCAAGGCTTATTCTAATCACTTTTCGTACTTAAGGAAAGTTGTTCATCCAATAAGTGCATTTATGTCATTGGATGAAAATTTACGTCATTTTGTGCATCCCAAGGCTTATTCTAATCACTTTTCGTACTTAAGGAATGTAGTTCATCCAATAAGTGCGTTTGTGTCATTAATTTAACATTTACGTCGTTTTATGCATCTTAAGGCTTATTCTAATCACTTTTCGTACTTAAGGAATGTAGTTCATCCAATAAGTGCATTTGTTTCATTGAATGAATATTTTGGTCATTTTGTGCCTCCCAAGCCTTATTCTAATCACTTTTCGTACTTAAGGAATGTAGTTCATCCGATAAGCGCGTTTGTGTCATTAATTTAACATTTACGTCATTTTGTGCATCCCAAGGCTTATTCTAATCACTCTTCGAACTTAACGAATGTAGTTCATCCAATAAGGGCATTTGTGTCATTGGATGAACATTTAGGTCATTTTGTGAATCCCAAGGCTTATTCTAATCACTTTTCGTACTTAAGGAATGTAGTTCATCAAATAAGTGCATTTGTGTCATTGGATGAAAATTTACGTCATTTTGTGCATCCCAAGGCTTAGTCTAATCACTTTTTGTACTTAAGGAATGTAGTTCATACAATAAACGCGTTTGTGTCATTAATTTAACATTTACGTCATTTTGTGCATCCCAAGGTTTATTTTAATCACTTTTCATACTGAAGGAATGTTGTTCATCCAATAAGTACATTTTTGTCATTGGATGAACATTTAGGTCATTTTGTGCATCCCAAGGCTTATTCTAATCACTTTTCGTACTTAAGGAATGTTGTTCACCCAATAAGTGAATTTGTTTCATTGGATGAATATTTTGGTCATTTTGTGCATACCAAGGCTTATTCTAATCACTTTTCGCACTTAAGGAATGAAGTTCATCCCATAAGCGCGTTTGTGTCATTTGATGAACATTTACGTCATTTTGTGCATCCCTTGTCTTATTGTAATCACTTTTCGTAGTTAAGTAATGTAGTTCATCCAATAAGCGGGTTTGTGTCATTGGAAGAACATTTACGTCATTTTGTGCATCCCAAGGCATATTCTAATCACTCTTCGAACTTAAGGAATGTAGTTCATCAAATAAGTGCATTTGTGTCATTGGATGAAAATTTACGTCAATTTGTGCATCCCAAGGCTTAGTCTAATCACTTTTTGTACTTAAGGAATTTAGTTCATACAATAAGCGCGTTTGTGTCATTAATTTAACATTTACGTCATTTTATGCATCCCAAGGGTTATTCTAATCACTTTTCATACTGAAGGAATGTTGTTCATCCAATAAGTGCATTTTTGTCATTTGATGAACATTTAGGTCATTTTGTGCATCCTTAGGCTTATTCTAATCACTTTTCGTACTTAAGGAACGTGTTCATCCCATAAGCGCGTTTGTGTCTTGGATGAACATTTACGTCATTTTGTGCATCCCTTGGCTTATTGTAATCACTTTTCGTACTTAAGTAATGTAGTTCATCCAATAAGCGGGTTTGTGTCATTAATTTAACATTTTCGTTATGTTGTGCATCCCAAGGCTTATTCAAATCACTTTTCGTACTTAAGGAATGTAGTTCATCCAATAAGTGCATTTGTGTCATTGGATGAACATTTAGTTCATTTTGTGCATCCCAAGGCTTATTATTATTACTTTTCGTACTTTAGGAATGTAGTTCATCAAATAAGTGCATTTGTGTCATTGGATGAAAATTTACGTCATTTTGTGCATCCCAAGGCTTAGTCTAATCACTTTTTGTACTTAAGGAATGTAGTTCATACAATAAGCGCGTTTGTGTCATTAATTTAACATTTACGTCATTTTGTGCATCCCAAGGTTTATTTTAATCACTTTTCATACTGAAGGAATGTTGTTCATCCAATAAGTACATTTTTGTCATTGGATGAACATTTAGGTCAATTTGTGCATCCCTTGGCTTGTTGTAATCACTTTTCGTACTTTAGTAATGTAGTTCATCCAATAAGCGGGTTTGTGTCATTGGAAGAACATCTACGTCATTCTGTGCATCCCTAGGCATATTCTAATCACTTTTCGTACTTAAGGAATGTAGTTCATCAAATAAGTGCATTTGTGTCATTGGATGAAAATTTACGTCAATTTGTGCATCCAAAGGCTTAGTCTAATCACTTTTTGTACTTAAGGAATTTAGTTCATACAATAAGCGTGTTTGTGTCATTAATTTAACATTTACGTCATTTTATGCATCCCAAGGCTTATTCTACTCACTTTTCGTACATAAGGAAAGTTGTTCATCCAATAAGTGCATTTATGTCATTGGATGAAAATTTACGTCATTTTGTGCATCTCAAGGCTTATTCTAATCACTTTTCGTACTTAAGGAATGTAGTTCATCCAATAAGTGCGTTTGTGTCATTAATTTAACATTTACGTCGTTTTATGCATCCTAAGGCTTATTCTAATCACTTTTCGTACTTAAGGAATGTAGTTCATCCAATAAGTGCATTTGTTTCATTGGATGAATATTTTGGTCATTTTGTGCCTCCCAAGCCTTATTCTAATCACTTTTCGTACTTAAGGAATGTAGTTCATCCGATAAGCGCGTTTGTGTCATTAATTTAACATTTACGTCATTTTGTGCATCCCAAGGTTTATTTTAATCACTTTTCATACTGAAGGAATGTTGTTCATCCAATAAGTACATTTTTGTCATTGGATGAACATTTAGGTCATTTTGTGCATCCCAAGGCTTATTCTAATCACTTTTCGTACTTAAGGAATGTTGTTCACCCAATAAGTGCATTTGTTTCATTGGATGAATATTTTGGTCATTTTGTGCATCCCAAGGCTTATTCTAATCACTTTTTGTACTTAAGGAACGTAGTTCATCCCATAAGCGCGTTTGTGTTATTGGATGAACATCTACGTCATTTTGTGCATTCCTTGGCTTATTGTAATCACTTTTCGTACTTAAGTAATGTAGTTCATCCAATAAGCGGGTTTGTGTCATTAATTTAACATTTTCGTTATGTTGTGCATCCCAAGGCTTATTCTAATCACTTTTCGTACTTAAGGAATGTAGTTCATCCAGTAAGTGCATTTGTGTCATTGGATGAACATTTAGGTCATTTTGTGCATCCCAAGGCTTATTATAATCACTTTTCGTACTTAAGGAATGTAATTCATCAAATAAGTGCATCTGTGTCATTGGATGAAAATTTATGTCATTTTGTGCATCCCAAGGCTTAGTCTAATCACTTTTTGTACTTAAGGAATGTAGTTCATACAATAAGCGCGTTTGTGTCATTAATTTAACATTTACGTCATTTTGTGCATCCCAAGGTTTATTTTAATCACTTTTCATACTGAACGAATGTTGTTCATCCAATAAGTGCATTTTTGTCATTGGATGAACATTTAGGTCTTTTTGTGCATCCCAAGGCTTATTCTAATCACTTTTCGTACTTAAGGAAAGTTGTTCATCCAATAAGTGCATTTATGTCATTGGATGAAAATTTACGTCATTTTGTGCATCCCAAAGCTTATTCTAATCACTTTTCGTACTTAAGGAAGGTAGTTCATCCAATAAGTGCGTTTGTGTCATTAATTCAACATTTACGTCGTTTTATGCATCCTATGGCTTATTCTAATCACTTTTCGTACTTAAGGAATGTAGTTCATCCAATAAGTGCATTTGTTTCATTGGATGAATATTTGGTCATTTTGTGCCTCCTAAGCCTTATTCTAATCACTTTTCATACTTAAGGAATGTAGTTCATCCTATAAGCGCGTTTCTGTCATTAAGTTAACATTTACGTCATTTTGTGCATCCCAAGGCTTATTTTAATCACTCTTCGAACTTAACGAATGTAGTTCATCCAATAAGTGCATTTGTGTCATTGAATGAACAATTAGGTCATTTTGTGCATCCCAAGGCTTATTCTAATCACTTTTCGTACTTAAGGAATGTTGTTCATCCAATAAGTGCGTTTGTGTCATTAGTTTAACATTTACGTCGTTTTATGCATCCTATGGCTTATTCTAATCAATTTTCGTACTTAAGGAATGTAGTTCATCCAATAAGTGCATTTGTTTCATTGGATGAATATTTTGGTCATTTTGTGCCTCCCAAGCCTTATTCTAATCACTTTTCGTACTTAAGGAATGTAGTTCATCCTATAAGCGCGTTTGTGTCATTAATTTAACATTTACGTCATTTTGTGCATCCCAAGGCTTATTCTAATCACTCTTCGAACTTAACGAATGTAGTTCATCCAATAAGTGCATTTGTGTCATTGGATGAACATTTAGGTCATTTTGTGCATCCCAAGGCTTATTCTAATCATTTTTCGTACTTAAGGAATGTTGTTCATCCAATAAGTGAATTTGTTTCATTGGATGAATATTTTGGTCATTTTGTGCATCCCAAGGCTTATTCTAATCACTTTTCGGACTTAAGGA
Source organism: Cicer cuneatum (assembly GCA_037974295.1). Classification (NCBI taxonomy): domain Eukaryota; kingdom Viridiplantae; phylum Streptophyta; class Magnoliopsida; order Fabales; family Fabaceae; genus Cicer; species Cicer cuneatum. The sequence continues at coordinate 35,798,423 of JBBPBO010000003.1, read as the reverse complement.
ATGAAGTTCATCCGATAAGCGCGTTTGTGTCATTGGATGAACATTTACGTCATTTTGTGCATCCCTTGGCTTATTGTAATCACTTTTCGTACTTAAGTAATGTAATTCATCCAATAAGCGGGTTTGTGTCATTGGAAGAACATCTACGTCGTTTTGTGCATCCCTAGGCATATTCTAATCACTTTTCGTACTTAAGGAATGTAGTTCATCAAATAAGTGCATTTGTGTCATTGGATGAAAATTTAAGTCATTTTGTGCATCCTAAGGCTTAGTTTAATCACTTTTTGTACTTAAGGATTGTAGTTCATACAATAAGCGCGTTTGTGTCATTAATTTAACATTTACGTCATTTTGTGCATCCCAAGGGTTATTCTAATCACTTTTCATACTGAAGGAATGTTGTTCATCCAATAAGTGCATTTTTGTCATTGGATGAACATTTAGGTCATTTTGTGCATCCCAAGGCTTATTCTAATCACTTTTCGTACTTAAGGAAAGTTGTTCATCCAATAAGTGCATTTATGTCATTGGATGAAAATTTACGTCATTTTGTGCATCCCAAGGCTTATTCTAATCACTTTTCGTACTTAAGGAAGGTATTTCATCCAATAAGTGCGTTTGTGTCATTAATTCAACATTTACGTCGTTTTATGCATCCTATGGCTTATTCTAATCACTTTTCGTACTTAAGGAATGTAGTTCATCCAATAAGTGCATTTGTTTCATTGGATGAATATTTTGGTCATTTTGTGACTCCCAAGCCTTATTCTAATCACTTTTCGTACTTAAGGAATGTAGTTCATCCTATAAGCGCGTTTCTGTCATTAAGTTAACATTTACGTCATTTTGTGCATCCCAAGGCTTATTCTAATCACTCTTCGAACTTAACGAATGTAGTTCATC
>JBBPBO010000003.1:35685018-35785107 GCA_037974295.1 Cicer cuneatum | reverse complement strand
CCCCAAGGTTTATTCTAATCACTTTTCGTACTTAAGGAATGTAGTTCATCCAATAAGCGCATTTGTGTCATTAATTTAACATTTTTCGTTATTTTGTGCATCCCAAAGCTTAGTCTAATCACTTTTCGTACTTAAGGAATGTAGTTCATCCAATAAGTGCATTTGTGTCATTGGATGAAGATTTAGGTCATTTTGTGCATACCAAGGCTTATTCTAATCACTTTTCGTACTTAAGGAATGTAGTTCATGCAATAATTGCATTTGTGTCATTGGATGAAAATTTACGTCATTTTGTGCATCCCAAGGCTTAGTCTAATCACTTTTTGTACCTAAGGAATGTAGTTCATACAATAAGCGCGTTTGTGTCATTAATTTAACATTTACATCATTTTGTGCATCCCAAGGCTCATTCTAATCACTTTTCGTACTGAGGGAATGTTGTTCATCCAATAAGTGCATTTTTGTCATTGGAGTAACATTTAGGTTATTTTGTGCATCCCAAGGCTTATTCTAATCACTTTTCGTACGTATGTAAAGTAGTTCATCCAATAAGGGCATTTGTGTCATTGGATTAACATTTACGTCATTTTGTGCATCCCAAGGCTTAGTCTAATCACTTTTCGTACCTAAGGAATGTAATTCATACAATAAGCGCGTTTGTGTCATTAATTTAACATTTACATCATTTTGTGCATCCCAAGGCTCATTCTAATCACTTTTCGTACTGAGGGAATATTGTTCATCCAATAAGTGCATTTTTGTCATTGGAATAACATTTAGGTTATTTTGTGCATCCCAAGGCTTATTCTAATCACTTTTTGTATTTATGTAAAGTAGTTCATCCAATAAGTGCATTTGTATCATTGGATTAACATTTACGTCATTTTGTGCACCCCCAAGGTTTATTCTAATCACTTTTCGTACTTAAGGAATGTAGTTCATCCAATAAGCGCATTTGTGTCATTAATTTAACATTTTTCGTTATTTTGTGCATCCCAAAGCTTAGTCTAATCACTTTTCGTACTTAAGGAATGTAGTTCATCCAATAAGTGCATTTGTGTCATTGGATGAAGATTTAGGTCATTTTGTGCATACCAAGGCTTATTCTAATCACTTTTCGTACTTAAGGAATGTAGTTCATGCAATAATTGCATTTGTGTCATTGGATGAAAATTTACGTCATTTTGTGCATCCCAAGGCTTAGTCTAATCACTTTTTGTACCTAAGGAATGTAGTTCATACAATAAGCGCGTTTGTGTCATTAATTTAACATTTACATCATTTTGTGCATCCCAAGACTCATTCTAATCACTTTTCGTACTGAGGGAATATTGTTCATCCAATAAGTGCATTTTTGTCATTGGAATAACATTTAGGTTATTTTGTGCATCCCAAGGCTTATTCTAATCACTTTTCGTACGTATGTAAAGTAGTTCATCCAATAAGGGCATTTGTGTCATTGGATTAACATTTACGTCATTTTGTGCATCCCAAGGTTTATTCTAATCACTTTTCGTACTTAAGGAATGTCGTTCATCCAATAAGCGCGTTTGTGTCATTAATTTATCATTTTCGTTATTTTGTGCATCCCAAGGCTTATTCTAATCACTTTTCGTACTTAAGGAATGTAGTTCATCCAATAAGTGCATTTGTGTCATTGGATGAACATTTAGGTCATTTTGTGCATCCCAAGGCTTATTCTAATCACTTTTCGTACTTAAGGAATGTAGTTCATCCAATAATTGCATTTGTGTCATTGGATGAAAATTTACGTCATTTTGTGCATCCCAAGGCTTAGTCTAATCACTTTTCGTACCTAAGGAATGTAGTTCATACAATAAGCACGTTTGTGTCATTAATTTAACATTTACATCATTTTGTGCATCCCAAGGCTTATTCTAATCACTTTTCGTACTTAAGGAATGTAGTTCATCCAATAAGTGCATTTGTGTCATTGGATGAACATTTTGGTCATTTTGTGCATCCCAAGGCTTTTTCTAATCACTTTTCGTACTTAAGGAATGTAGTTCATCCAATAATTGCATTTGCATCATTGGATGAATATTTACGTCATTTTGTGCATCCCAAGGCTTATTCTAATCACTTTTCGTACTGGAGCGATTCCGCCCAACCAATGAAATGAACGAGTGTGTTGCCCTAGAATCATATATCAAAAAAAGTATTTTTCCAGCAATAAAACACTCACCCTGGATAAGTTCTGAGGAAGATGGTGCTTCTTCTCCTCTAATGTGATAAACACGTCCTTAAGCAGTAGGGTGTGCCACATCCTTGTTGTTGATTGTATCCTTCTCCCGACAATCTTTTGCCATATGGCCTGGTTTCTAACAAGCATAACATATCCTGGTTCTTTTTGGACACTCAGTCAGCCTATGTCCCTCTTGTCCACAGTGATAGCATCGAACAATATGCGCCTGGTTTTATGTTGGATTCTGATGCCTCACATCTCCCCTATTTTGGGGTCCCGGTCATTCTCCAATAGTCCCTTCTGGGCAGGCATACTGCTTTTTCTGTTGGAACTAACTGCCTTTGTTTTGTTGGTCACTGTTTCCCTGTTTGATAGTAATATTTAGAGATAGAACCCCATAATTAAATGGTAAGGTTGTGTTTTATTTCCTACCTGAGGTCTCGTAGGTCCCCCAATAGCACCTCTGTTCAGGCGACCCCGTTTCAAGATCTCCACCTTTTTTTACTTCTCCACCAGCACCTGATACTGACGTATCTCTAGAGGTCCCACAGACTCCTTAATTTCATATCTGAGCCCGCTTTCAAACCTCTCACACATGTACTCTTCATCCATTTGGTTACGAAAGTAGCGTAAATGTTTTGCTAGGGACTCAAACTTTGTTGCACACTCAGACACTGTGAGACTTCCCTGATATAGTCTTAAGAATTGGGCCTCCTTCTCAGCCCTGGTACTCTTCGGAAAATATTTGTCCAAGAACTTTCTCTTGAAACCTTCCGAAGTCACCTCTTTGTGATTTCCTTCTGTCATTTGCCTCGCCGCTCACCACCAGTTTTCAGCTTCACCAATCAACAAATAGGTGGCATACTCCACCTTCGTGTCATCTGGGTAGTGGAGGATCTCAAGGATCTTCTCGATCTCCTGCAGCCAGAGGTCGGCCTTGTCAGGGTCATGCTCCCCTTTAAATTTTGGTGGATCTTGCCTAAGGAATTCAGTTAGTCCTCTTGTTGCCATAGCTGCTTCCTCCCTCCGGTCCCTCTGCGCATTACGTTCAGCCTGGTCTGCAGCTTGTTGAGCTTGAACAGCAGCTTGTTTGGTTATTGCGGCAGCCATTGCATTCATGGCTTGGATTGCTTCAGTCATGTCACTTTCTCCCTGGGGCACTGCTCGATTTGCGCGACGAGCCATACTTCCTACAAATTATCTAATCAGGATAACACTGCGATCTCATTGTAACCTTAGGGTCGTAAGGAATATTTTATTCACGACTATATAGTAGGTTCGGGTCACACAATAAATTGTGTACTAGGGGGGTTCCCAAGAAAGAGAGGTGGGTCTACGGACTACTTAATAACCAAGTCTTTCCTTAACCAGAATTCCACTACTACAACTTTTTACGGTATTACACTTCCCTTCTATTATGGGGACAATAGCTTTAGGTCACACGATAAGTCGTGTACTAGTGGGGTTCCCAGGAAAGAGAGGTGGGTCAATGGACCACTTAATAACCAAATCTTTCCTTAGCCAGAATTCCACTAATACAACTTTTTACGGTGTTACCCTTCACTTATATTGTGGGAATCATACAATTTTATAGCAGTTAGATATTTACCGCATTGTCTTTATTACAAAAATTTAGATCATAACACAAAATTAAGTAATTAAGAAACAATCATAATCATTATAAATTCAATTGGCCTAATTAATTTCATAATTAAGGTGGAGACCAATTAAATGTCGTATGTTTTCAAATCAAATCAATCTAATTTATTGCGCAATAATTTCACTGTATATCAAAATAACAACTAATCACTTATAGTTTTAAAAAAAACATCAATCACTTTCAATTAATTGATAATGTCATAATAGTAAATTCATAATGTCATAATGTCATTAAATCACGATTATTAAATCCATAACATACAAACAATTATTAATAATTCAAATCACGAGTAGTAAATTCATAACATCATAATATTAAATTCATAACGTCATTAATTCATGAATAATAAATTCATAACATACAAACGACAATTATAAAAAAAAAAATCATATCACGAGAGTAAATTCATGACAACATGAATTCAGAACGTCATTAATTCACGAATAATAAATTCATAACATTCAAACAACAATTATTAAAAAATTCAAATCATGAGAGTAAATTCACAACGTCATAAAATTAAAAGCAATTATTGCATTGAATCAAATTAAATCGAGAAAATTTCAAATTATAATGCAATAATTTCATAATTTATACCATCATAAAATCGTAATTAATTATTGCATTGAATCAAATTAAATCTATTTCAAATCATAGGATTAAGAATTTAAGGCATATCATAATTGCAATTAATTGAAGGAAAATTTCTTTTTTTTCAGAAGAAAAAAAAATCAATCAGTATTAAAAGAGACCAAATAATCAATGCAAAATGTTAATTTTCCCTATATGAATATATATATAACCAAATTAGTAATAAATCATAGAATAAAATATACCAAGGTCAAACATCACACATAAATCAAGGCATGCGTCATACATAATCGTCCCCCCTAAAAAATTTCCGAGGATTATTGCTCTGATACCATAATGTAACGCCCCGGATTTTTTGATCCAAAACGTTACTAAGAAAAATACTTTTATAAAAATTTACGATAATTTTTTTTTTAAGAATAACATCTAACATTTATCCATTTAAATAATTAGTAACAATCACGTTTATTTAATATTATTAAAAAATGTTAATTCAAACACTAAAACAAACAAAAAAAGCTTACTAAAGTTTAGTGACAAAGATTTTAAAAAAAATAGACATAGAAATGTTACGGCAATATTTATTATTACAAAAAATGTCTTGAAAACCCCATTTTTACCCCACGTTCGCCACACATTAATACTCATCAACTACTCTTGAATCTCCTCGAACTCATTAGTACCTAAAATGTTGTTGTAAGGGTCAGAAGAATAACACAAAACATATACATGTAAAAACTTCTAATTTAAAAGAAAAAAATGCGCAAACGGTAAATCGTATATAAAAAGTATAAGTATAATGCATGCTCCTAAAACTATATGATCCGGATATAAACCTGCCACTAAGGCAACTTCCACACAGAAAGATCACCCATACCAATGCGAAAAATAAACCTGCCACTAAGGCAACTCCCACGAAGATGCATATGTCATGACATGACCATATATTATCACAATTATACTCGCACACAGCCCACTAAGAATCATGTCATATGCATTCAAAAAAATAACCTTTTTAAAACCATCATCATATTCACATCACAAAGATCACATATCACACATCCTTGTCATGAGAATCATATATTCATAGACAAATAATCATTATATAATAATTTTCACCACGTACGCATAAAAATCGGAACTTGACTTCATTTACACCATAAAGATTTAAACTTTATATATAACAAGAAACTTCAAACTCCAACTCATTATACATCATCAAAATCAAAACTTTATCATATATATAACATAAGAAAAATCATATTTTGCTTCATATTTGTAACACCTAGAGTTTAAAGCACAACGCGAGTGTATTTTTTTTTATCATAAATAAGTAAAAGAATTGTTTCCCGATTTAATTCAAAAAGATTGAAATAAAATTTCCTTTAATTCATTTCATAAAATAGTACGTCATAGATTAATCGATGAACGTAATTCATCGTAATATCACTAAGTATTTAATTCTGGAAATTAATAATAACACTAATATATTTCAAAAGATAATAGTGTCATGATCTTAATAGGAAATATCAGAGTGCGGAAAAATATTAGCGGAAAAGTTATACAATAATTCCCAAAATGACCAATTACATTTTCCAGTTCAAAATTCTATACATCAACTCTAACTGATCATGCACTAAGCTACAGTATCACGGTCTCCGCCGCATCCTCTACAAGTCTCGTCTCCAACCAGCTGTCTGCCCCTCTGCGTCGTCTACAAATACGCCGTGCGTAAAGATCAAGAAAAACTAACGACGTCTCCGTCGTCAGTGTAACCGTCGGTAGGAAGGGTCACCGACCGAAATTAACAAATAAGCACATAGCATATATCTCACAGCAACACATACATCCATGGCATATCGTATAACAATGATGAAAATAAAGATGCTCATTTTGAAATTTCGTGACATGTATGCCTTTTCAAAACAACAATCAATTAAAATGGAAAAAATGGGGTAAGTACAGCCAATACTTCAGCAATCACAATCATTTATCAGAAAATCAGGTTTCATAAAGTACTCACACACATCAATTTCCAACCATCATCATATAACCAATTCGTGACCCACCGGTCAATCCCCCCGATGCAATATGTATATGCTCATGTATACAATTTCTTGGAATTACCAAGGTGCAATCGCTCAACAGACCAGCACAATTTAAATATGGTTGACTTCAACGGCCCTCAAGACCAGGGTGCAATCGCTCAACAAATCAGCACCAGTGCAGTCGCTCAACAGACCAGCACATTTTACGTATTTGAATGGACCACCACGAACACGCGGCAATTCCGTAGCCCGGATAGAATGGACCACCACGAACACGCGGCCACTCTACAACCCATCACGGTTACTACTTTCACGTGTATTAGCCTCTCACAGGCCAAATACACAGAAGTTAAATCCTCGCACGGATAGAATGGACCACCACAAACACACGGCCATTCCGTAGCCCACTACTGTGGTTACTACTTAACTTCGCGGACCATCACAGTTACCGCATTACTCTGTGGCCCATCACGGTCACCACTTGACTATGAAATGCATGGACATGCAATGTTTTCTCTTCACTGAAAACAGTATGCAATATCAGAAAAACTCAGACTTTCCAGCATTCCCCCAAAACATCTCAACACAATGAATTTCATCATCAACACATCAATGATTAAACATTCCAGCAAAAATTATCACTTTACATTATCTCAAAATTCCATTCTTAATTATCATAAGTCTTTCCCCCAACTCTGGAAATTCATAAAACAGTGTTTAAGACTGAGATTTCTGAAAAATATGACTCTGTATTCGAATACAGCTTCTCTGTATTCGAATACAGAGGCCAAAAACAATGCAGAATTAACACTCTGTATTCGAATACAACTTCCTTGTATTCGAATACAGAGGCTGTCACAGTGAAAAACTCATAATTTTCACAACTTCAGTAAAGTCTCAAACACTTCATCACCACCATTTCAAACTATCACAAAAATTTCATTTTAATTCATCATAAACCTTCCCAATACTCCCCAACACTTAGGGTTCATAAAACAATGTTGAAAAACTTCGAATTTCTGAAAAACTCGAAACTGTATTCGAATACAGATCCCTTGTATTCGAATACAGAAGCTGAAACTGTAATTTCAACATCTTGTATTCGAATACAGCATGCCTGTAGTCAAATACAGACGCAAAAAAAAAACAGTGAATATTCAGCATTTTCCCACCATCATTGAAGTTTTTATTAAACTCATCATCTCTTCTTCAAAACTATTCAAAAACTTCATTTTAAATTGTTTCAAACCTTCCCCAACACTTTAAGTTCACATGACAGTGCTTAAAACTCGATTTTTTGAAAAACACGAATATGTATTCGAATACAGCTTCCTTGTATTCGAAAACAGAAGCTAAAAACTGAGTTTCTGGAAAAACCCGAATCTGTATTCGAACACAGATCCCTTGTATTCGAATACAGAAGCTAAAACTAGTGAGAATCTACATTCTGTATTCGAATACAGCATGCCTGTAGTCGAATACATATGCGAATACAGTGTTAAAATTTCACTTCTGTATTCGAATACGACATGGTCGTAGTCGAATACAGATGCTAAGTCAAAAGCAGAAATCCTTCCTCTATATTCGAATACAGGGGCTCGTATTCGAATACAAGTTTGAAAACTTAAGTAAAACCGAAGCTTGACAGGTTGTATTCGAATACACACATGTTGTATTCGAATACACCTTCGAAAACCAGTGAAATTTTTCCTAAGACTTCAACACATTTCAAACTGTTTCTCTTTAAAAAAACAACCAAACATCAAAACAGATTCAGCACTTTTCAAGAAATAACTTTCATCATTTAAAATCCCTTTTCTTTTGAAAACATCAACATCACCAGAATCACTCAAAACAGAAACAGAAGCAGAATCATCAACACCAGAACATCCAGAAACAGAAGCTGAATAGTCACCACCAGAATCATAAGAAGCAGAAATAGAATGATTAACACCAGAATCATGAGAAACAGAAACAGAATGATCAACATCAGAATCATCAGAAACAGAATGATTAACACCAGGAAAATTCAACCTTTCCATCATTTTTCAAAACATCTCAACATAATCAATATCATCATCATCATAATCATGATTAACAGTCAAGTAATCATTAACACTTTGCATTATCTCAAAATTCCATTCTTACTTATCACAAGTCTTTCCCCCAACTCTTAAAATTCATAAAATAGTGTTTAAAACTAAGATTACTGGAAAATACGAAGTTGTATTTGAATACCGCTTCTCTGTATTCGAATACAGTAGCCAAAAACAGTGCAGAATTACACTCTGTATTCGAATACAGCCCTCTTGTATTCGAATACAGCGGCTGCCCCAGTGTAAAAATCAGTATTTTTCCACTACATCAGTAAAGTCTCAAAAACTTCATCACCCCCACTTCAACTATCACAAAAGTTCCATTTTAATTCATCATAAACCTTCCCAATACTCCCAACACTTAGGGTTCATAAAAAATGTTGAAAAACTTGGAATTTCTGAAAACCCGAATCTGTATTCGAATACAGATTCCTTGTATTCGAATACAGCATGCTTGTAGTCGAATACATAAGACAAAACATTGAAAGTTTAGCATTTCCTCCCAGGTCATTAAAGGTTTCCAAAACATCATCATCTCCTCTTCAAAACTATTTCAAAGACTTCATTTTAAATCATCATAAACCTTCCCAATACTCCCCAACACTTAGGGTTCATAAAACAATGTTGAAAAACTTTGAATTTCTGAAAAACTCGAATCTGTATTCGAATACAGATCCCTTGTATTCGAATACATAAGCTTAAACTGTAATTTCAACATCCTGTATTCGAATACAGCATGCCTGTAGTCGAATACAGAAGCAAAAAAAACAGTGTATATTCAGCATTTTCCCACCATTATTGAAGTTTTTATTAAACTCATCATCTCTTCTTCAAAACTATTCAAAAACTTCATTTTAAATTGTTTCAAACCTTCCCCAACACTTTAAGTTCACATGACAGTGGTTAAAACTTGATGTTCTGGAAAACACGAATCTGTATTCGAATACAGCTTCCTTGTATTCGAATACAAAAGCTAAAAACTAAGTTTCTGGAAAAACCCGAATCTGTATTCCAATACAGATGCGAATACAGTGTCAAAATTTCACTTCTGTATTCAAATACGACATGGTCGTAGTCGAATACAGATGCTAAGTCAGAAGCAAAAATCTTTCCTCTGTATTCAAATACATGGGCTCGTATTCGAATACAAGTTTGAAAACTTAAGTAAAACAGAAGCTTGACAGGTTGTCTTCGAATACACACATGTTGTATTCGAATACACCTTCGAAAACCAGTGAAATTTTTCCTGAGACTTCAACACATTTTAAACTGTTTCTTTTTAAAAAAAACAACCAAACATCAAAACAGATTCAGCACTTTTCCAGAAAACACTTTCATCATTTAAAATCCCTTTTCTTTTGAAAACATCAACATCACCAGAATCACTCAAAACAGAAACAGAAGCAGAATTGTCAACACCAGAACATCCAGAAACAGAAGCAGAATAGTCACCACCAGAATCATAAGAAGCAGAAATAGAATGATTAACACCATAATCATGAGAAACAAAAACAAAATGATCAACATCAGAATCATCAGAAATAGAAATAGAATGATCAACATCAAAATCATCAGAAACAGAAACAGAATGATCAACATCAGAATCATCCAGAACCAGAACATGCACCTCCAAAACAACATGCATGGTATTCTCCAGTATGCTTACACAACCAACACAACATGCAAAGCATAGTCCAACTTTCTCACACAAGCAGAACAAAAATGTTGTATCTCACAGATCATCAAACATCACAGAAAGAAATGTACAAGTTTTAAAACAACATTCAGACTGTTTTCTCAACATGCATTTTGATCAATTTCAAAATAACATGCAAGACATTATTCAGCTTTTCCACACAACCAAAACAGACATGTTGTATAAGCAAAACAGCAACATCACAGATTATTTAAAACCTCAACAGAATGCATTTTTTCATCTTAAAAATGTCATGCAAAACAGTTTCTTTTTCAAAACAGAAACTCAAATATAACCACACCTCAAACATACTTTTACAATCCTAGAATGCAACTAGAAAGTGGAAGGCACCCTTACCCTTGTTGCGTTTCCTGCTTCTGCTCACGTTTCTGCTTTCGTGCTCGTTTACGCGTCAAAAATTGACGAAACACCCGTCTGCGTTTGCTACTACGAAAATGGGTTCTTTAGCTTCGGAATGATATGGGGAGCAACTTTTGTACTGGGGATTTTCTGGTTTGGTGCTTGGATTTTCAATTAATGTCACTTTGAGGAACTCCCTCTTTTCTTTCTTTCTCTTAACGTGAATCAGATTTCAGAGTGGGAAGGGAAGGGGTACTGTTACATGCAGTATGGGCAGTGAGGAAGAGGAATGACACTGTTACATGCAGTATGGAGGAAAGAAAGGTTTCTGCCTTTGCTCTGTCCTCTACCGTCCATATATAGGCACCTCCATGTGCCACCTCATTACCAATAATGTTATAATATTGCTGGATCCTCCAGCACTTAATCGTTTTTCATTGCAATTAGCCGATAATCACTTAATTAACTATAAATTAATTTAATTACTCGTAATTAAATTAATTTATTCTTTATCCAATAATTTTAATTCATCTTTCAAAATAAATATTTATATATATATATATTCACTCAAAACATACATATATTAAATATTTTACAAATATTCCCAAAATACCCTCAATATTAATTCCATAATTTTAATTAAAAATTAAGGGTCTTACAATATCCATCATAAAAATTAAAACTCTATCATGTATAATATAAAAATTAATATTTTACTTCTTAAAAAGACATACATTACATATCAAACTCAACATAAAGGATTTCAGATTCCATTATTTTATTTTATTTTATTAGTCTACATATATTTCTTTCAAAAGCAAGCAATTACAATTATTATTTCCATGTCATCCAACTAACGGTCTAACTCAAATTTGTGTGGCGAAAAGCCCTTACCTTGACCGCTTTTCTTCCTAGTACGAAGCTCTAAGCCCTAATGATGTTGTTCACACGAAAAGTTCGTTGCACGAAGGAGATGAGGTGTGAAGGAGATGACGGCTAGGGTTTCGGTATCTTTTTCTGCTTATTATTACTTAGTATCGAAATATTGTGGACTTTAGGGAAACTTTAAAGTGGAGATTATTGGGTAGATAGTGTTGGGCCCAAATAAAGAATAGAAGGAAGAAAATATTATTTTTTTTATTTTTTTTTTTTAACCTTGATCATACAAAAACTAAGCCACCAACTCCAAGACCAAATTTCTATTATGGGTTGGGTCACACCTAGCCACAAACCCTTAGCTCAAATTCTTCTTGTACTAAAAAAACATAATTATATATATAATTATCACACAAGGCAAATAATTCTTACTAATAATTTTATCAACTACAATAAGTCGAACAAGGCAAATAATTATCACACCTAAATTAATAATGAAATATATATATATATATATATATATATATATATATTTATAAGTCTTAATTATTTTAAATAATAAATTTAGAGGATGTTACACCCACGAAGATGCATATGCCATGACATGATAATATATTATCAAAGAGATATACTCTCACACAGCCCACTAAGAATCATGTCGTATGCATTCAAAATCACTTTCTAAAATCAACATCTTATGCACATATCACTAAGATCACATACCACACATCCATATGATGAGTTTCACATATTCATAGACAAATAATCATAAAAAATATAACTTTCACCACATACACATAAAAATCGAAAACTTGTTATCATACATACCATAAAAATTAGCTCTTTAACATATATAACATAAAAACTCATACATTACTTCCTAAAAAAACAATCGTATATTATATATTGACTCAGCAGAAAGGATTCGGGTTTCATTATTTTAATTCATTAGTCTACATTTTATTCCTTTCAAAAAGCAAGCGATCACAATTATTAATTTCATGTCATCCAACTAACGGTCTAACTATAATTTGTGTGGGGAAAAGCCCTTACCTTGGCCGCTTTTCTTCATAGTACAAAACTCTAAGCCCCCACAAAGTTGTTCACAAGAAAAGAAATTCCAAGCTTTTGATGTACGAAGAAGAGGAGGTGTGAAAGTGATGGCGGCTAGGGTTTCGGTATTCTTTTCTGCTTATTATTACGGAGTATGGAAATATTGTGGACTTCAGGAAAAATTTAAAGTGGAGATTATTTGATAGATAATGTTGGGCCCAAATAAAGAATAGAAGGGACAAAATATTATTTTATTTTCTTATTTACTTTGTTCTTAACCTTATTCATACAAAAACCAAGCCACAAACTTCAAGCCCAAATTCTTCTTGTACTAAAAAACACATCTATATATTTATATATATATATTATATAAAACTTCTCCATTGATTAAATAATTTTTACTAATAATTTTACAACTACAATAAGTCGAACAAGGAAAATAATTGTCACACCTAAATTAATATTGAAAAATATATATATTTATAGGTCTTAATTATTTTAAATAATAAATTTAGAGGATGTTACATTGACATCTGGAGGTGAACTAGGAGTTTTTCAAAAAGAAGTTTTTGGACAAGTACTTTCCGATGAGCACTAGAACTAAGTTGGGTGATGATTTTCTGAAATTACACCAAGGAAACATGATGGTGGGTGAATATGCAGCGAAGTTTGAATCTTTGTCAAGGCATTTTAGATTTTTCCGTGAAGAGGTGGATGAACAGTTTATGTGTCAACGTTTCCAAAGTGGGCTGAAGTATGAGATTCAAGACTCAGTTTTACCCTTGGGAATTCAACGTTTCCAAGCATTAGTGGAGAAATGCAGAGAGGTTGAGGATATGAAGAACAGAAGGGCCAACCGTGGAGGGAACTTTAATTCAGGAGGGCTGAGCCGGATGAATTATCAGAATAATAAAGGGAAACAAGTTGCTAAGCCATATAACCGGTCACAGAACAACAATAGAGGCTGGAATCGGCCGAGAAATCAAAATTTTGGAAGACAATTAGGACAAGGGGTTCGATGTTTCCGATGTGGAAAAGAGGGACATTATGCTACTACTTGTACCACAAAGGATCCTACATGTTTCAATTTCCAGAAACCAAGATACATTGCAAGGGATTGCAAGGTTCCGAAGGTGGAACCAACAGTGAACACAACTAGGGCTACTCGTCCTATTGCTAGGGGACGCATTTATCACATGGGTGCTGAAGCTGGGAGTCAAACTCCTAATTTAATCCAGCAAGATTGCGAGATTGCAGGTAACACACTAACTACACTTTTTGATTCGGGGGCAACCCATTCTTTCATTGCTATGGACTGTGTGAATCGTTTGAAGTTATTTGTGTCTGCTTTGCCTTTTGATTTGGTTGTTTCCACACGTGCTAAGACTTTCACCATAAATTCTGCATGTTTACGCTGTCTGGTAACTATTCAGAATAGGGATTTCTTGGTTATTAATCTGTTTACCCCTACAATCACTCGAGATCATTCTCGGCATGGATTGGATGTCGTATAATTACGTAGTCTTGGATTGTGCTCGCAAATTAGTTCTTTTTCTCGAACCTAGAGTCGTTCGGTATTTAAACTCAAAGTGCCACTGAGAGAAGGAACTCATGAATTTTTATCATTGACTAACGTAGAGACCAAGATGGATGTGAACATAGAAGATGTGGTGCTAGTCAAAGAGTATCCGAACGTATTTCCAACAGAAACTCCAAGATTACCCCCAGTAAGAGAGGTGGAATTCTTTATTGATCTACACCCAGGAACTGGACCTATTTCAATGGCGCCGTAATGGATGTCGCCATTGGAATTTAGCGAGCTTAAGGGTCAAATTGAAGGTTTGTTGGAGAAAGGATTTATCAGACCAAGTGTGTCGCCATGGGGAGCTCCGGTGTTGTTGGTTAAGAAGAAGGATGGAAGTTCGCGCTTATGTGTGGATTATAGGCAACTTAACAAGGTAACTATTAAGAATCGTTACCCTTTACCACATATCGATGATTTGATGGACCAATTGAGAGGAGCCACGGTGTTTTCAAAGATTGATTTGAAGTCAGGATACCATCAGATTCGGGTAAGAGAAGGAGATATTCAAAAGACTGCTTTCATGACCCGTTACGGACATTATGAATATCTCGTTATGCCATTTGGAGTTACGAATGCACCAGCGATTTTTATGGATTATATGAACAGAATCTTTAGCCCATTTCTGGATAAATTTGTTGTGGTATTCATCGATGATATATTGATTTATTCAAAGGATGAAGAAGAACATGGAGAGCATTTACGTCAAGTACTTGAAGTTTTACGAGAAAAGCAATTGTACGCCAATTTGTCGAAGTGCGAGTTTTGGCTAGGGAAAGTGAATTTCTTGGGACATGTGATAACGAAAGAAGGAATCGTTGTGGATCCAGCAAAGATGGAGACAATTCTTGCCTGGAAACAGCCTCAGACTATCACAGACATACATAGTTTTGTCGGACTGGCAGGATACTACAGGAGATTTATTGAAGGATTTGCTAAGATTGTAGCTCCTTTGACGCAACTCACCAGAAAGAATCAGCTGTTTGCATGGACGGAGAAGTGTGAGGAAAGTTTTCAATTGCTAAAGGAAAAGTTGACAACCTTACCAGTATTGGTCTTGCCACAACCAGAGGAACCATATGAAGTTTACTGTGATGCATCTTACCAAGGTTTGGGATGTGTTTTGATGCAACACAAGAAAGTTGTAGCCTACGCCTCAAGGCAGTTGAAAACTCACAAACGAAACTATCCTACTCATGATTTAGAGCTTGCTGCTGTAGTGTTTGCATTAAAGGTCTGGAGGCACTACTTATATGGATGCACGTTCACGGTATTCAGTGACCATAAAAGCTTGAAGTATCTATTCGATCAGAAAGAATTAAACATGCGTCACAGCAGATGGATGGAGACTCTCAAGGATTTTGATTTTTCATTGCAGTACCACCCTGGGAAAGCTAATGTGGTGGCTGATGCATTGAGTAGGAAAAGTGTGTCAGTATCTTCAATGATAATGGCCAGACAACAAGAGTTGTGGGAAGCATTTAGAGATCTACACTTGGACGTAGAGTTTGCACCAGGAATTTTAAAGTGTGGAATGATAAATATTTCGAGTAGTCTACTTGAGGAGATTGCGAATTTGCAAGATGATGCATTAATCCAAGAGAAGAAGAACCTAATAGTGCAAGGAAAGACAACTAAGTTCAAGATTGGACCAGATAACATTATGAGATGTAGTGGGAGGATTTGTGTTCCTGCAATTGCAGATCTGAGGAGAACAATTTTGGAAGAGGCTCATAAGAATAAATTGAGTATTCATCCTGGAGCGACCAAGATGTACTAGGACTTAAGACAGAATTACTGGTGGCGAGGAATGAAGAGGGACGTAGCGGAGTATGTATTGACGTAGCGAAAGTGGAACATCAGCGACCTGCTGGAATGTTGCAACCTTTGGATATACCGGAATGGAAGTGGGATAGCATTTCCATGGATTTTATAACCGGATTGCCCAAGACAAGGAAAAAGAATGAATCGATTTGGGTAATAGTGGATCGATTGACAAAATCCTCACATTTCTTGCCAGTAAAGACCACTTATAAGGTAGATAAGCTGACAGAAATCTACATTGCTGAGATTGTGAGATTACACGGAGTACCATCGAGTATCGTATCAGACCGTGATCCAAAGTTCACATCTCATTTTTTGGGAGCGTTGCATGAAGCGTTGGGAACGAAACTGAAATTAAGTTCAATTTATCATCCGCAAACAGACAGACAAACCGAGATAACAAATCAGTCCTTGGAAGATCTATTAAGAGCACGTGTGTTGGATGATAGAGGAAACTGGGATGAGGTATTGCCATTGATTGAGTTTACTTACAACAATAGTTTTCACGCAAGTATTGGAATGGCACCCTGTGAGGCTTTGTATGGACGAAAGTGTCAGACGCCTTTATGCTGGTATAAGGACGGAGAAAGTATGATTGTTGGACCTAAGATGGTGGAACAGACTACATAGAAAATCAAGAGGATACAAGAGAAAATGAAGATTTCACAGGATCGTCAGAAGAGTTATGCTGACAAGCGTCGCAGACCTTTGGAATTCGAGCAGGGTGATCATGTATTTCTAAGGGTCACGCCTACAACTGGAGTTGGCAGAGCTATTAAATCAAGAAAGTTGACTCCGAAATTTATTGGACCATACCAGATTACTGCACGAATCGGACCAGTGGCTTATCGGATTGCTTTACATCCAATACTGTCCAATATTCACGACGTATTTCACTTGTCACAGCTAAGGAAAAACATTTCGGATCCGTCACATGTGATCGAACCAGACACAATTCAACTAAAGGATAACCTGTCATTTGAAGTATTACCTGTAAGAATTGAGGACATGAAGATTAAACAGTTGAAGAATAAGGAAGTCCCACTAGTCAAAGTGATTTGGAATCCGACTACTAGAGACGTGACTTGGGAACTAGAAAGTAAAATGAGGGAACAACATCCTCAGTTGTTTATCGACATGTAGTTTCGAGGACGAAAGTAATTTAAGGGGGTAGTAATGTAAGACCCTTAAATTTAAAATTAAATTATGGATTTAATATTAAGTGTATTTTAGGAATATTTGTAAAATATTTAATATATGTATATTTATATCTATATATATATAAATATTTATTTTTTTGGAGGTTGGATTAAAATTATTGGATGAAGGATAAATTAATTTAATTACGAGTAATTAAATTATCGGGCAGTTAATTAAGATGTTATCTGCTTATTGCGACGAGACTGGTTAAGTACTTGATGGTCAAACAATATTATAATAGTACTATGTTGGGTGAGGTGGCACATATGTGCCTATATATAGGTCAGAGGCCAGAACAGAAAGGCAGAAAAACACATTTATTTCCTTCCTCATTGCATGCACCAGTTTTCTTTCTCTGCTCGTTCTATTTTTTTGTGTTGGTGGTACGAAGAGTTGCTCAAAAGTCAAATTACTTGGAAATCCAAGCACCGAACCAGCAAGTGCCCAGAACAAAAGTTGTTCCTCTCCTCATTACGGAGCTAGAGAACTAACTTTGGTAGAGGCGAACGCAAACGGGAGTTTCGCCGACTTTTGTCGCGAAAACGTGAACGAGCGCAGAAAAACGTAACAGAGGTAAGGGGCACCTTCCAGTTTCTAGATTGCATTTAGGGATGTAAATGCATGTTGTTGTGGCATTGATGATGTTTTCGTTGTTGCTTTTGAAGTAAAACTGTTTTGCATGTCGTTTTGAAAGATGAAAATGCATGCTGTTGATGTTTGATGATCTGTGATGTTTGCTGTTTTGGCTGAATACATCAATGTTGTTTTGGTTGTATGGGAATACTGGAAAATGCTTTGCATGTTGTTTTGGGGATGATCAAAATGCAAGTGTTTGAAAATGGTTGTTCTGTTTTGTGGTTGACTTTCTGTTTTAGTGATTAATGAAAACTGTGAGGTTATTCTGGTGTTGGTGATTCTGTTTTCTGTTGTGTTAATAACAGTCTGGTGTTGATGATGGTTTTCAAAATAAAAGGATTTAAAATGGGTGGAAGTGTTTCTGGAGAATCTGTTATTGATGAAAAATGTTCTGAGTTGTGGTTTCAAAGAAATGGTGATTTTGTTTTGGTGTGTGTTGATTTTTCAAATTAAAGAGTTTGAAAACATGTTGAAGTTTCTGGAAAATATCACTGCATTCGAAGGTGTATTCGAATACAACATTGGTGTATTCGAATACATGCCTGCAAAGTTCAGTTTTTATTAAAATTTTGGACTTGTATTCGAATACGGGCCTCTGTAATCGAATACAGATGATTAATTTTTGCTTCTGACTTACCGTTTGTATTCGGCTATGACCCTGTCGTATTCGAATAAAAGATTGCAATTTTTGCCACTGACTTCGCATCTGTATTCGGCTACGACAGCCTCGTATTCGAATACAAAATGCTGATTTTTCACTGTTTTTGCCTCTGTATTCGAATACAAGGAAGCTTTATTCGAATACAGATTGGTTTTTTTTTTAAATTCCCGTTTCAAACATTGGTTTCTGAACTTAAAGAGTTGGGAAAACATTGGGAAGGTTTTTGAGAGGGTTTGAGGTGGTGATGATCAGATTCTTGAATTTTTGTTGATGTGGTGATAAATGCTGATTTTTCACTGTTTTTAGCTTATGTATTCGAATACAAGGAAGCTGTATTCGAATACAGATTGGCTTATTTCCAGAAATTCCAGTTTTAAACATTGGTTTATAAACTTTAAGAGTTGGGGAAACATTGGGAAGGTTTGTGATGAATTAAAATGGAGTTTTTGAGAAGGTTTGAGGTGGTGATGATGAGGTTCTTGAATTCTTTATTGATGCAATGAAAATGAAATTGTTGAGGAGGTGATGGAGTGGCTGGACTTCCAGCTGGCATTGGCATTCTATTTTCAGTGAAGAGAAACCATTGCATGTCCATGCATTGCATAGTCAGGTGGTGACCGCGATGGGCCACAAAGTTAAAGCGGTAACCGTGATGGTCTGCAAAGTTAAGTAGTAACCACCGTGGTGGGCTACGGAATGGCCGCGTGTTCGTGGTGGTCCATTCTATCCGAGCGATGATTTAACTTTTGTATGTTCTGGCCTGTGAGAGGCTAACATACGTGAAGTGTTGGTCCGTGAGCGACTGCACATTTGCTGGTCTGTGAGCGACTGCACTGGTACTGGTCTGTGAGCGATTGTACCTTGGTATACGTAAAACATGCTGGTCTGTGAGCGACTGCACATGTGTTGGTCTGTGAGCGACTGCACTGGTGCTGATCCGTGAGAGATTGCACCATGGTCATATTGGCCGTTAAAGTCAAACATATATAAATTGTGCTGGTCCGTGAGAGACTGCACATGTGCTGGTCTGTGAGCTACTGCACCTTGGTTATTCCAAGAAGTTGTGTACATTAGCATATACATATTGCATGGGATGGTTGATTGTGAGTCATATTTTAATATGAGTGGATGAGTGGGAATCGATGTGTGTAAGTTCCTTATGAAATCTGAGTTTCTAATGAATTGTTGTGATTGTTGAATTGATATTTGTACTTACAACATGATTTTTATGCTAATTTGGTTGTTGTTTTGCAAAGGTACAAATGTCATGTATTTTAAGAAAAAAATGAGCATCCTTATTTAGCATCGTCGTTATATAACATGCCATGAATATATTTTTTTGTTGTTGACATAAATGCTATGTGGTATTTGTTAATTTCGGTCGGTGACCCTTTACTATTATTGTGGAAAAATTGGGCTTGGCCCTCAGATGAACCCCAAACCCGTACCACCGGTGGGTACCCAGACGACGGAAATGTCGCTAGATTTCCTTGACCGTTATTTGCCTACTACTTGGGTATATGACCCCGTCTCAAGCAGGGCGACTTACACGGGGAGGTTGCCGAGGACTTACAGGACCGACGGAATAGTCGATTACGTAGAGCACACTTACGCGAGGATTAATTTTCCGGTACCATCCAAACTGGTATTGGAAGCGTACGGAGTTTTTTAGGACGCGAAGGAGCCGGCTGGAGGAGTTGAGACAGAGGCCACGGTAGGTGTGGTGACTCCTAACTCGGTGGCTAGAGGGGCTGTGCGTGAACCTGAGGTGGAAGAGAAGAATAAAAGACAGACGTTAGCAGCAGTTGATATTTCGGGTCCATCTAGGACATCAGATGATTGTTTTGAGATTCCGGCACCGCCAAAGAGGCCCATATCGTGGATAGATATGACTTCGGAGGAGACTGATTCTTCCCTGTATGATGAGGAGGAGGACGTCACATCGAGGCGAGCTGCGGAGTCAGACGAGACTTGTATGGGATGCGGAGGGAATCCTAGCTACTGTAGCTTTAGTGCATGATCAGTTTAGACTTGTTGTATAGGGTCTTGAGTCCAGTGGATGTAATTAATTATTTTGGGAATTATTGTATATCTTTTCTGCTGATCTTTTCCGCACTCTGATACTGTTTTGTGGGCCGCAGGCCGGGTGTTTTTTTGAGATGATATGACATCGACTGTTGGAATGCGTTAACTTTCACTATATTGACAGTATTAATTCCCAAAGTTTAATTACTTAGTTATATTTATGATGTAATCATTTAATTACGTTCGTCATTTGAATTACGACGTAATATTTTATGAAATGACTTAATTTTAATTTTATTTTAATTCTTTTGAATTAATAATTTTGAAAAAAATTCCTTTTATTCATTCTAAAAAAAATATATATATATATACACTCGCGCTGTGTTTTAAACTCGGGGTGTTACATTAAGTCAAACTTTTGACTCCAGAACTTTGAAGAAGTCCACATTCCAACATCCTCTACTCATCAAAGTTAGATTCATCCTCTGACTGAAGAAATGCATGACACCCTCTGAAAATGTCATCCTTTGGTTTTTCTGCCGATTCTATCCAGATACGCTGAGTAAATTATGAAGACATATTTGGACAAGGTTTTAATGTTGAATCAAGATATCTGAAGATTCAATATGTAAGACCCTTAAATTTAATATTTATTCTGGAATTAATATTAAGGGTATTTTGGGAATATTTGTAAAATATTTAATATATGTATGTTTTGAGTGAATATATATATATATAAATATTTATTTTGGGAGATGAATTAAAATTATTGGATGAAGATTAAATTAATTTAATTATGAGTAATTAAATTAATCGGACAAGTTAAATGAGGATTAGTGGCAAATTACAAGACAATTAAGTGCTGAAGGATTCAGTATTATTTTAACATTAATTTTGGTGAGGTGGCACCTAAGTGGCTCTAAAGTACATGTGAGCAGGCAGAGAAAAATCAGAACTCCATACCTCCCCATTCTGCATGTAATAGTGTTGCATGTAACAGTACCCTTTCTCCCATTTTGCCCTCTATTTTCTGAAAACTGTTTCACGGTTTCAAAGGAAAAAGAAAAGGGAACTCTTCAAAGTGCCATTACTTGAACATACAAACACCAAACCAGAAAACCCCATTATTAAAGTTAATCCCCACCTCATTACGGAGCTAAAGAACCCAATTTCGTAGCAGCAAACGCAAGTTGCAGTTTCACCAGTTTTAGACGCGCAAACGGGAGCAAAATCAGAAACGAGAGAAGTAGCAGAACACGCAACAAGGGTAAGGGCACCTTCCACTTTCTAGTTGCATTAGGGCTGTAAATGCATATTGTTATGACATGCACGTTGTTCAATTTTTGTTTTTGAAGAAAAACTGTTTTGCATGTCATTTTGAAGAATGAGAAATGCATTCTGTGATGTTGATGATTTTGTGATGTTGGCTGTTTTTGCTGATATAACATGTTGTTTTGCTTATGTTGTGAAAGCTGAAATGCTTGCATGTTATTCTGATGTTTGAGAAAGTTAAAATGTCTTGCATGTTATTTTAAACATGATTAAAATGCGTTCTGTTTCGCTGCTCTGTGATGCTGCATGTTATTCTGAGGTGTGTGAAAGCTGAAATGCTTGCATGTTATTCTGTTGTGTTTTGAAAGCTGAAATGCTTGCATGATGTTCTGATGGTTTGAAAATCTGGATGATTCTGATGATTGAACAATCTGTTTCTGGTTCTGGATGACTTGGTGTTGATTCTGATTCTGTTTCTGTTTTGAGTGATTCTGGTGATGTTGATGATTTAAAAAGAAAAGGGATTTTTAATGAGGAAAGTATTGTCTGGAAAAAAAATGCTGAATGTGTTTTGATGTTGGTTGTTTGTTTTTAAAAGAAAACTGTTTGAAAATGGTTGAAATCTCAGGAAACTTTCAATGGTTTTCGAAGCTGTATTCGAATACAACATGTGTGTATTCGACTACAACCTGTCAAGTTTCTGTTTTACTTAAGTTTTCAAACTAGTATTCGAATACGAGCCCCTGTATTCGAATACAGAGGAACGATTTTTGCTTCTGATGATTCTGATGTTAATCATCCTATTTCTGCTTCTGATGATTCTGATGTTAATCATCCTGTTTCTGCTTCTGATGATTTTGATGTTAATCATTCTGTTCTGCTTCTGATGATTTTGATGTTTATCATTCTGTTTTGCTTCTGATGATTCTAGTGTGAATCATTCTGTTTTGCTTCTGATGATTCTGGTGTGAATCATTCTTTTTTGCTTCTGATGATTATAGTGTGAATCATTCTGTTTTGCTTCTGATGATTCTAGTGTGAATCATTCTGTTTTGCTTCTGATGATTCTAGTGTGAATCATTCTGTTTTGCTTCTGATGATTCTAGTGTGAATCATTCTGTTTTGCCTCTGATGATTCTAGTGTGAATCATTTTGTTTTGCTTATGATGATTCTAGTGTAAATCATTCTGTTTTGCTTCTGATGATTCTGGTGTGAATCATTCTATTTTGCCTCTGATGATTCTAGTGTGAGTCATTGTGTTTTGCTTCTGATGATTCTAGTGTGAATCATTCTGTTTTACTTCTGATTATTCTAATGTGAATCATTCTGTTTTGCTTCTGATGATTCTGGTGTGAGTCATTCTGTTTTGCTTCTGATGATTCTAGTGTGAATCATTCTGTTTTGCTTCTGATGATTTTGTTGTGAATCATTCTGTTTTGCTTCTGATGATTCTTGTGTGAGTCATTCTATTTTGCTTCTAATGATTCTGGTGTGAATCATTCTGTTTTGCTTCTAATGATTCTTGTGTGAATCATTCTGTTTTGCTTCTGATGATTCTTGTGTGAATCATTCTGTTTTGCTTCTGATGATTCTTGTGTGAATCATTCTATTTTGCTTCTGATGATTCTTGTGTGAATCATTCTGTTTAACTTCTGATGATTCTTGTGTGAATCATTCTGTGTTGCTTCTGATGATTCTTGTGTGAATCATTCTGTCTTGCTTATGATGATTCTGTTCCTGATGTTCTGATTTTAATCATTCTGATTCTGGTTCTGTTCGTGATGTTCTGATGTTAATCATTCTGATTCTGGCTCTATTCCTGATGTTCTGATGTTAATCATTCTGATTCTGGTTCTGTTCCTGATGTTCTGATGTTAATCATTCTGGTTCTATTTCTGATGTTGATCATTCTGATTTTCTCTTCTGTATTCGACTACAGGCATGCTGTATTCGAATACAGAATGTTAAAATTGCATATTTTCACTAGTTTCAGCTTCTGTATTCGAATACAAGGGATCTGTATTCGAATACATATTTGTGTTTTCAAGAAACTCAGTTTTTAGCTTCTGTATTCGAATACAGATTCGTGTTTTCCAGAAAATCAAGTTTTAAACTCTGCCTTGTGAATTTTAAAGTGTTGGGAAACTTTGAGAAGGATTAAAATGATTTAAAATGGAGTCCTTGATATAGTTTTGAAGAGGAGAGGAGGATGTTTTGAAAACCTTTAATGATGTAGTGAAAAATGTTGATTTGTGGACTGAGACTGCCTCTGTATTCGAATACCATAGGGCTGTATTCGAATACAGAGTATTAATTTTGCACTGTTTTGGCTCCTGTATTCGAATACAGATAGGCTGTATTCGAATACAGAGAGGCTGTATTCGAATACAGATTCGTATTTTCCAGAAATCTCAGTTTTAAACACTGTTTTGTGAATTTTAAGAGTTTGGGGAACAATGGAAAGACTTGAGATGATTAAGTATGGAATTTGTGAGATAATGTGAATTGTTAATGATTGCTTGACTGTTTAATCATTGATGTGTTGATGATGATATTGATTATGTTGAGATGTTTTGAAATATGGTGGGATGGCATGAATTTTTATGATTTTGCATACTGTTTTCAGTGAAGAGAAAACATTGCATATTCATGCATTGCATAGTCAGGTGGTGACCGCGATGGGCCACACAGTTGATGCGGTGACCGTGATGGGCCGCGAAGTTAAGTAGTAACCATGGGTTATAGAATAGTTTCGCATGTATTAGACGGTCTGCTCTATCCGAGGTCAGAGTAGTTCCGCGTGTATTAGATGGTCTATTCTACTCGGGCTACGGAGTGGTTCCGCGTGTATTAGACGGTCCATTCTATCCGTGCGAGGATTTAACTTCTGTGTATTTGGCCTGTGAGAGGCTAATACATGTAATTGTAGTGACCATGATGGTTATAGAATAGTTCCGCGTGTATTAGACGGTCTATTCTATCCGGGTTTAGAGTAGTTCCGCGTGTATTAGACGGTCTATTCTATCCAGGCTATGGGATGGTTCCGCATGTATTGGACGGTCCATTCCATTTGTAAAACGTGCTGGTCTGTTGAGCGACTGTACGACTGCTGGTCTGTTGAGCGACTGCACTAGGTGCTGATCTGTTGAGAGATTGCACCCTGGTCTTGAGGGCCGTTAAAGTATGACATATATAAATCGTGTTGGTCCGTGAGATACTGCACGTGTGCTGGTCTGTGAGCGACTGCACCGTGGTAATTCCAAGAAGTTGAGTACATGAGCATATACATATTGCATCGGGTGATTGGCCGGTGGGTCACGATTGATTATATGATGAATGGTTGCAAATTGATGTGTGTGAGTACTGTACAGAATCTGAATTTCTGATTTAATGATTGTGATTTGCTGAGGTGTTGTTTGTACTTACCACATATTTCATAATAATTGGCTGCTGTTTTGAAAAGGCATATAGTCATTAAATTTCAAATGAGCATTATTATTTTCCTCATCATCATATGATATGCCATGTATATATTTGTTGCTGTGAAATATATGCTATGTGATTATTTGTTAATTTCGGTCGGTGACCCTTGCTATTATTGTGGACTTTGGGCTTTGCCCTGAGATGTTACCCAAACCCGTCCGACCGACGGATACACTAATGACGGAAACGTCGTTAGTTTCCCCTTATTTTCACGTACGGAGTCTACGTGGACAATGCAGAGGGACGGACAGCTGGTTGAAGACGAGACTTATAGAGGATACGGTGGAGACCGTGCTATTGTAGCTTAGTGCATGATCAGACTAGACTTTTGTATAGGGTCTTGAGTTTTTGGAAAATGTAATTTTATTTTGGGGAATTAATGTATGACTTTTCCGCTGTATTATTCTGCACTCTGATGCTATTTAGTGGCCACAGGCCTGGTGTTCTCTTTTGAAATGAACTGATGAAAATTTTATTTTAATTCCCTTGACATTAATTTTGGAACACTCATTTTAATCATTTATTAAAAAAAAAATACACCCACGCTGTATTTTAAACTCGGGGTGTTACACAATACAAGTCATTAATTTACATGTTGATTTCATGCAATCACAGCAATAGACAAAAACCCTAATAGCCTTGAAGGCTCTCTATAAAAAAAACTTGTGATCTTCATTGTAATACATACAAGAGAAAACCCTATTACCGTCATACATATCAACTCATGAAAATTCTTGTATTAGCTTTCAGTGTTGAGAAATCTAAAAATACATTTTGATAGCATATTTTGTAAACATTCTCGTGTGAGAGTTTTTCAAAAAACCATATTAAACACTATTTGTAACTTGACCCAGTAGTAGTTGTTGCGCTCAAAAGCTTGACTGTAATAAGCTAGAAGGTTGACTAGAAGGTGTTCAGTGGATGTGTGATACTTTTAGTGTTTAGTGGATTAAATATTAGTGTGTGAAGGGACTGAATGTCGCTACCGTATTGTTGGTGACCATGATTAATTGGTTTTGTGTTTTCTCTCTTTATCTTCTTACTTGTTTACTTTATCACAGTCAATTTTATCATTTGTTTAAAAAAAAATTAAAATCTTAAAAACACAATTCAAACACTTTTTTCTTATGTTTTTCTTCTTTCTATATTCACTTGATACTCTTCTTTTGGGATGGTGATGACAATAGACTTGCCCTTTAAGCTAGGTTTAGGAAGTTATCTCAAAGGAATGGTGCAAATATTCGAAAGAGCTTGAGTAAATGACTTCTAGGGTAATGTGGGTGGAGCCACTAACTTCTTAGGTAATGTAGGTTGAGCAAAAATTATCTTAGAAGGCATTCTGTTAGATAGGACAGACTACAGAAGTGGTAGAGATCGTTCTTTAACAGTGGTATTCATGGGAAAGTTCATGCAAACCCTCACATATGATGATGTTGATTTATGTAACATATAACTAAGTTGCCAATGGAACGTAATTGAAAATCGCAGACAAATTGATGGCTTGATCGGTGAAACACATGTGACACCCTAAACCCCAAAACAACATATAAAATAATTTATACTAGATTTTATTTTATTTAATTCGCAGCGGATAAAGCAAATATGTTTTCAAGAAAATAAGAATTTTTATAACTAATTTATGATATCACATTCCTCTAAATACACGTAAAAATTTAACTTTATTCCTTAATTAAAACAATGCAATCTCAATGAACTTGACTTAAGTATAATTTCTTGATTTAATTCCAAAAACTTACTAGTACTTATAAGGTTTTCATACAAAAGGTCTTTTCTAATTAAACAAGTGAAAGTGAAATATAAGTTACAACCCTTAATTCCCGGTATCACCTATCAGAGCAGAGTTTGTCCCAAATTTGAACTTCAACACTCATTAACCTGTAATAACTGCGATTTCGCAAACGCAGGGCCAAACCAGACGAACACAAACAACGAAGGAGGTGAGTTTTGAAATCATGTTTATAGTATAATATAAGTAAGAAGAACACGCAATCAATTATAATAAACCGTATCATTATACAAACATTCTTCAAGAAAAGAAACATCACATTATAAAGTCAAATTCACTAACGAGAAACCAATATATTTCACTATAACATCAAATCATCTAAAAGAAATTATTTATCGCACACGGTACATATTAATCACAACAAAACAATCACAAGAAGATGCAATGCTATGCATGAGCTTAGACTCTACTTCACAATGCGGTACCATTCTAACTCTGAAGTACTTGGTTAGGAGACTTGATACTATGCCACCATCCCGGTGGGCGAACAATTCAAATTGGCCCTGTCCTCATAGATCCGCTCAACTCAACCCGAGACACATATACGCGACAGTCGAGGTAAACGTGTGTTGCATGGTAGCTCCCGACATTTGGAGTGCTACCTCCAAGTCACCTAGGAATTCCCCACCCGAATACCTCCAAGGTCTAACAATCTTGCCCTAAGGCTCAACAGCAGACCGCCACGATCAGGCTCATTTAGTTGTACTTCCCCGGAATCACTAGGCTTGTCAGGCCCTACCTATATGGTGATAAAATAATCTCCACTTCAAAATTCTCAATATTTATTTTCTCCCCTCGTTGGCCTATGATACTCCATTAAGACCATAGTTCTCAAACACAAATTGGAATCATCACCATTTCATCAATTATGGGGTTACTTCAATATCCTCATCACAAATTTATAACATCACAATTATTAATCATACATCATCATCATCACATAAACTCATCACAATGCATCCATATTTTATTATCACATCACAAAACTCATCTAATCAAACATACATAAAATTCATTCGACATCCAATATCACAGTAATATCAAATATCACACATTTAACGAAAATAAATCAAATATCACGATAATATCAAATAAAACACATTTAACAAAATTAATTCAATCAACACCTCATAAATATTTCTATTCCAAATTTTAATCTCACAATTTCCATATTTTCACATTAATCAATTTATCACTCAAAGGGCTACTACTGTACGTAGCAAGCACCGGATGAATCGTTGGGAAATACGGTTTTCCCGTTCATCTCACAATATATTATACTCATGAATTCAAACGCTCTCTCACCCCTTACCTTATTTAGACGCTTTCTCTAATCACAAAAATCAATGGAAGTTTTCAACAGCAACCGTAGATTGACAATGGAGAGCGAGTCAATCCAAATAAATGGCGAGTTCACAAAATCGCTGAGACGTGACTGATAAATTATGTGGAGCATAAAAATTAATGTTAAATAATTAATAATAATTTTTGAAACAAAAATAGAGTCAAAACGACGAGAAAAAAAAACTGCAGAAAAACTCTCACCGACTCGTCAGAGCGCCGGAAGGGTCCGACATCAACTTCACCGAAAAATGCAAATGAGTAGTGCTTCTTGAAGGTTTCGACGAGAGGAATCCAAAAACGATGTCAGTTTTTCGATACGACAAACGTGGTAATCGGAATCGGCCAAAAACAGCTCGCCCAAGAAAAATAGCGCAGTTGTTTCTGATGATATGGAGCCACGATTGATAAAATTGATGCCAAAAATGGATTTAGTGGCCGATTTTGTGTGGGATAGAAGTTGGGATCGGTTCAAATGGCAAGGAGTTGGTGGGATGAATTTGAGAGGAAGAGGATGTGCGTTTTTTTGTCTGGGTCGCTGGTTCCTTTCGTTTCTTCTTCTTCTTTTCTTACCTGTTCCTTTCTTTTCTTCTTCTTCTTCTTCTATTCTAAAACTAATATTTTATAAAATAATTAATCTTTTAAAATACATTAATAACCAAAATTATTATATTCCAAATAAGCACTATAATAATACTTATTTTTCCAAATACTCAAATTAAAATATTACCATCATTAGTGAATAGTTGAAATTATAAAATAAATAAATATAACATCTACATTTTATATTAATTACTAAATCATAATAAATATATATAAAATCACAACGTCATAACAAGTATATAAAAATAAAGTAAATCAAACACAATATCACTACTATCCCAAGATAATTATTTATAAAATAAATAACTAAAAATAGAAAATAGTTCTAAATAATTGAAATATAAAATCGCATGAAATCTTATTCTTTAAAATATTACACTAAAATACAATTACTTTTAGAAAAATATATAAAATAATAAAATAAAATATTTATTATTTATATCACTCATTTAATATAATATAATATAATATATATCAAACTAACACGTCATAGAAAACATCATATAACGGAAATTAATCACAAAATCTATTAACATATATTCTAAAATAATATTAATATGAAATTAATTATTTAAAATCTTATTTCATTAATAAAATAGTTATTATAAAAATTGGGGTGTTGCAACGCAAATGGCTTAATTGGTGAATTGGATCGATCGGTGAATCGAGATCTTGATTGTTTCAACACTTGATTACTTGGTCGATCGGTGAATTGGATAAAGTGCAAAACCTAATCGGTGAATGATTACAAGGTGTAGAATAACAAACTCAATGCAGTTAACTCTTGTTCGTGGATTACCTCATGAGAATAACAAACTCGATGCAGTTAGCAGCGTGAGGGATTGGTGCAGTTACGGTGCATCACTCATGCACTTCAGTCATGCTATAAAACTCTAGCAGAACGTTTCTTGACACTTGTTCCTTTCTTCAATCTATCATCAACAATCAATTATCATCACATAATCAACATTCATAAATGTTAACAAACATGTAATCATCCAAACATATTCATTATTGTGACACATCCTCACAATGTTAAACTTATTTAAAATATTTATATTGTTCCTTCAACAAATATTTTATTTTCCAGGTGAAATTGAACTTTGATCAAAATGATTTCTCTTCACCCCGAGAGAAAAAGACCCCAGTTGGACTACCTTCTTGTAGTGCCAATCTCACAATAGGTTCAGCACCTTCATCAGATGTTAGAGCACCATTACCTTGGTTCATATTTGTTTTGACATAACCCGGGGAAATAGCATTTATGCACAAAGAGGGATACTTCTTGGCTAGAACTCTTGTGTAGATATTAAGAGCAACTTTTGAAACAATATATCCAGAATTAGCTAGAGGCCAACCTTTGGTTTCATGTGAACCTTCCTTAAAATCCTTTAGAAATTCATTCAAAATTTCATCAATCTTTTCTTCTGTCAGACTTTGGACATCACTTAGTACTTCTTTAGGTCGTCCATTTGGCAAAACCTGTGGAAAAAGTTGTTAGAATAAGCATGACCTTCACTTGTGTTTAAATATCTTAATCAACCAACTAACTTTAGACATTAATTGTGTTAGTTTTAAATTTTGTTTACAACTTTATGAAAATCTTTGTCTTCTTTGTAATTACAACAACTTCACTTTCTCTAAATATGACTAATGGATTTATGTTATTATATGTTTAGCCATAAATGATCAATAAAGAAGAGGAGAAAGATTATATCTTACAAATGTTAAATAGAAATTTTATAAAGAAATCAAAGTTATTATTTTTTAATTCTCAATATTGTAACCATAAGTAATATGTATGGTACGCCACTTTAATAAGTGGTTCATTATAGAACGTTACTTGAAAATTATTCAAAATTTTAGGAAAGACAGATGTCTCTTTCTTGAAGAAGCCTTTGGTTTTCATCGTTCTTATAGTCGAAACAATGATTTGATTGATGTTAGTTTTCTATTCAGAGCTAAGTAAGGGGAAATATATCAATATGTCATACCTCCAACCTTCCAACTGATGAAGAAACATTGACAATTTTTGGTGAGCTTGAACACTGAAGAAACGGAATAAGAGCTTCCGTAAATTCTTTGGTGCCAAAATAATTTGTTCTAAGGCTTTTCTCAACTAATGCATAATTGTCCGAGTATATTTTTTTCCAGTCAACTTGACTAGCATCTACCTGCATAACCCAAAAGAAATTACTTAGTTTCGTCCAAATATTTTGAGGAACGAATATAGTCCTTCCACATTAGTCAACATTAATTCATGACATTAAAATTACGATGGCAATTTCACTAATTTAAATTTAAAATAAAAGTTTCTAAGCTTTTGAGGTAACACACATAAAACCAAATTAAGAATGAATGTAATCATACCACAACACCAAGTGCAGCCAAAGCCTCACCATCCACTTGTGCTCCTACAATTCCAACATTGTTTACCTATACACAAGTTTTCAATTCAAGTTTATAATATTTCAGGTCAGTCAAGAGACTAAAGACTGAGCAAAAAATTTAAATTCACCAATGAAAAATATTATGAAAGCAATCCCACAGAATCAAAATAGAAAATTTTTATGTAAAAAAAAATTTGAAAACTATACATATTTTTGAATATATCACTTCAAAAAATTAAGTTTTTAACGAGCCAAAAGGAGAAGCCACAAAATAAAATAAAAAATAAAAAAAATACAAGAGAGAAATCACTTAATAAAAATAAAATAATAAAGGATTTCATGGTAGATAGTAGAATACCCCATTTAGTCATTATTATAAGAAAAAAGTGATCTCAAATTTTTGTTACTAGTATAAGATAAAAGTTAATTACTTTTAACTCATTTAATACTAGCATTTCTAATATTTAATGTCAGCAGTTAAGTGTTTGACATTCAAAGAAACATATACTTGTAAGGTATCTCATAGTTAGTTTTGTTTTAGACTTAGTGTTTTGAATGATGTCTTTGTTGATTCTCCTTCTCTAGCTTTTGCATAGACCACTTGATCAAAAGTGATTGCATAATAAAGAAACTTTTGTCATGCATAAACTTATTTACATGTGTTTTAGCATGCATTAAGTTTGAAGCATGATAATATTGCATTGGTAACCTTTGAAACTTATTTCAAATCAATTTCTAAGTGTTTTTGACTTAGTAAATCAACTTACCCATTTATGAATTGACTCATGAACTTCAATAACTCAGTTAATGAAGTCCCGGGGTAGTGAATCGATTCACATATAGAGTGTGAATTGATTCATCAGCAAGGCTGAGAGTTATTTGTGTTGACTCACACAATGAATCGACTCACACAACGTCAGACTTCATTTCGAGTTTTTTCAATCAATGTGAGTCGACTCACCTATTTTATAAATCGGCTCACACAGCCTGCAGACTTAAAATTTGACAGTTTTCTCATCATTTTTAAACAAAAGAATAATTTCACTCATTTCTCGTATTCAAACATTCAAGATCATATCATTGATTGAAAACTCTATCTTGATCAAGTCAAGTTTGCATTCGAGCAGTGAAGCGATAAACAACAACGAGACAAATATCGATGGGTTGTGTATCGAGGGCGGAAGAAGGTGTTCTTTAGTAAAGTCCGATAAGGATTTCTATGTTTCTATCCTACAAGAGTGAGATGCAATCTTCATATTGAAGTTAGGCTTGTGTTCATAATTTGGGGTGTTCCAAGATTCTGCATAGAAGAGTATTTAAAAAAGAAGAGGTTATGTGTACAAGTTTTTGTAACTTCAACAAAAGGATTTTGTAAACATTCACAATAATAATAAATGAAGAAAACTCTCATTCATTTGAACGGGAACATCATGTACTCTACGAGCGAAGATGGAGTAGAGGAACCTATATAATTTATCGTGTGAATCTTTCTATATCTAACTCTTTAATTGTTGCATTTTCTCTTTTTTCTTCATTTTGTATTTGTTTTGGAGTTTGATGAAAAATATATTTTGGTGTAAACTGT
This sequence comes from Cicer cuneatum, assembly GCA_037974295.1. Classification (NCBI taxonomy): domain Eukaryota; kingdom Viridiplantae; phylum Streptophyta; class Magnoliopsida; order Fabales; family Fabaceae; genus Cicer; species Cicer cuneatum. Next base: position 35,752,111 of record JBBPBO010000003.1, on the reverse strand, counting down.
TATAAGATTTTTCTTTTTTGAAATCTTATCTTAGTTTTGAATGTTGAATAAAATATTGTTTTGAACATTGCAATTCAATATAGTTGATTCAATTTGATGAAAATATGATATAATAGTGTTTCTATTGATTAAGATTCATTGAGTCTTTATTTAATGATCTTTGCCATATTTGATTAAAAGGTTAAAATCTTTTTCCAAAACTACTTTGATCAATTTTTTGTTTTCTTATATAAATCTTTATTGAATTTTGTGTTGTTTATTTCATATATCATCATCTAATCAATCTGAATATCCTATGTGCATAATCAATGAGTCCATAGCATTAAAAAAAAATTCATTTCAATTGTGTGACTCGAAAGTTTTCAAAACTATTTTTCATAAGTATCAAACTCTATTCAGCTCTCCTTTTAAACTTCGATGTAGGTCATTTCATGAGTAACATGAAATTTTAATAAATTTGAATTATGGTTTTCATGAAATATAAGAAAATTAATTGCACTCTCATTAATTTTCTTAGTAAACATGAAAATAGTTATTTTTACTTATAATAGTAATTGGATAGATGAAGTATAATTTTACATATAAAGCAAATACTTTTATGAGGAAATTCATTTTAAATTTATAATAAATGATAAAATAGTCAATTTAGTATTTAATAAAGTCTTATAATAATTTGAAACTCAAATACTACTTTCATCTCTAATTACATTTGATCAAATTACATAAATTAAAAAGTTAATAGTAACATTAAATTGCATGACAATTGATATTGTTTTTACTAATTTACTCTTCAAAATAGATAATTGGTTAATGCTTTCATTATAATATTTACTACTGATCGCAGAAAAATATGTAAATTAATTAGAGATATGTTAGTAAAAAGAGAAATTATGTAGTTGAAAATTCAAAAAACTTTAATGAAAAATGATAAAGAAATTTCTTAAAAAAATTTTAAACAATATTAAATTTAAATTGATTGATTCATGTTAAACTTAAATTTAGATGGTTGAACAATTCAAAGAAGAAGATTTACCCTTACTAGGAAGATTCCTAAATATCTGTGTTTAATTTTGTCAATGATCTGCTCTGTTTGGCCATGGGTGCATGAAAGGGATAGTTTGCGTGATCACTCTCACCCAAAAATTCAGCCATTGAACACCAAAAACGGCGTGGCATACTCGTCATCCACCTCTTGCTTTTTCCAAGGCGGCACTTAAACCAGCAAACAAATTTGTACACTAATTACGTCACATACAATTGAGAGCCTTTAGTATAAATAAACGTGTATTTTGTCTATAGTAGGGGAGTTAGGTTGCTCTCAATTTTAATTCAAATTCCTTAATTCATGCCATAAAATCACTTCATTCACCATTTTCATTGTCACGGTTCCCCCTCAAACAACCGACCTATACAACTAATTTTGATATATTAACGTAGAAAGGTAAGAATCGAGAAAGAAACGACTTCGCAGACAAACGCAGCGGGAAATACGGAAAACGATGGTCCGGTATCACATTGTCTATTATTATACCTTTCCGGAAAGGGAATCGCGCCACAAACACAACCCATCGCTTTGCTATGATGTATGGACTCCAGAACCGTTTTGGGCTCGTCTTGGGCCTCAAAACACCCGTTTTAATTTTTCCTGTAATTTCGAACTTTTTCTGTTTTACCTAATTTTTGCACTAGGGTTTCTATTATTTATTTAAAGATTTTTTATGCTGTAACGAAAGGTACCTTTGAATAAAATAATTAATTTTTGTGAGTTTACTCTTTTCTGGTGGATTCCAGAGTTTATTTGTTCTTTCGGTTTTAGCGCTTGCCAATCATTTGCGATTCCGACTGCGTCATATATTGATATTGTAAAATATTTTACATACTCGATAAATTGTGACAAATTATGTACGTGATTTTATAAATAATTATAGTAAATGTTAAATATTATTAATAATCTCACAGTTTTGATTAATCGACGTTGCAGAATTTTTTTTCACATAAATAGATTTATGCCACAAATCAAACATAATTAAATATCAAATTGCAGCTGGCTCTTCTCTTTGTCCCTTTCTTCTTTCTCATCTACCAAACAAAAATAGTTTGGAGTTAATTATGGCTAATTTCACTCATGTACATCGGTTTTTCTATCATTTTATTTAAATAAATAATTTTCACATAGATAGATTTAATTTTACTTTGGCGTTTTTCTCTTATTTTGTCAACTAATTGTGATGTTGTTTTTTCTGTTGTTTTAGTGTTGTGATGTTCAATTTTTTGTATTGTTGCGATGATTGTTTAGTTCATATTAACATACCAATTTTAACTAATTATCGATTCAGTCAATAATTTGGTCGTCAATGTTACCAATTTGAAGACATAGATATTTGATAATTTTTATTGTAGTATTTGTAGATATTTATCTTTTTATACTATTAACTTGAATATTATAAATTTGTTCATAGTTAAATCCTTTTCGGTACTAGTGAGAGTGTTTTGGTGTTATTTAATATTATTTTTATTAGTTTGATGAATGCATATATTTTTTTCCGTAAAAAATATATAATTCAATAAAGCATATGTGTCTCTTTGGTACTTATCCACATTATCTTATCTTATGATTTGATGCTCACATTTAATAAATATTATAATACAATTTTATCTTTTCATATATATGGTACACATCGTAAGACACTTGTCCTCTGTTTTTTCTAAAATAATTATAATACTTTATATAGTATAAACTAACACAAAATTCTACAAAAATTGAAATAAGTAATGTACTAATTTTTTATATAAAAAAATTTATGACTCAATGAAATAAATTGTTTCAAACTTTTTAAGATAATTATGAGTAATCAAATAATTATCTTTATTTGTTAAATTAAATAAATTAAGATATGATATATATATATAAATGAAAAAATTACTTGTGTAAAAATTATTTATTTTGAAATTTATAATAAAATGATAAAGTATTCATAAGTTTAAATGATTTTGATTAATACTTTATTCGACTATATAAACCGATAAAATTATAGTTACTATAAAATTATACATATTTTTAAAAATTAATTTTTACTATTTTATTTAAATTTAATATTAAATTCTATTATTTTATATTTCTATTTTATTATAATTTATAAAAATAAATGAATAAATCATATTTTATCCATTTTCAATATAACTCATCTTGTTAGTTTTTAACTAAAGAGATGATATAAAATAATATTTAAAAATAATTTATCATATTTTATTTATTCAACAAATATAAAAGTGAGACAAAATATGATACCTTGTATCATATCATGTGTACACATTAGTGGGACATTAAAAAAAGTTTAGGTGTTGACTTATATGTACTCTCTTCTATCGTTCTTGAAACACCATTTCACACAATTTAGCTGTGCTTCCCCTGTTCAGTACACAAATCTCCAGACTTCCTTTAAACATTGAGCGACAAAGACAGCGAGTTTATGGGTTATCCAATACATAAATTGGAATTAGAAATCCAACTTATTTTAATTTAATTTTTCTTTTTATGTTTTGAATTGTTATGAATGAATTGTCATTTTTTATTTTAATATTAAAAAACATATATATTGTCTTTGAGCAATCAATAAAAAATATTTTATTTTGTAACCAATTTCTCTTTTTGTTCTCTTTCTCAATGAGAACTCTGTTTTCCATAGTAGCAGGAAAACTTTTATTAACAAATGGTAACTATTAATACTTGAAAAAAGTTGATGATAAAATTAGCCAACAAAAAGAAAACACAAATAATATAGTTGATGGATTCAAATAATTAACTAGTAAAGATGAATAGTTTGAAAAAATAGAGGTAGAGTTTTAATTAGTTGATCGGACTTTACTTACTGAACTTTTTATTTACCGGAACCATTTTCTGTAGAGTATTGAAATATCATCACAAAAAAGGAAAAAAGTCGAGAGAACTATCTTACCAAGATATCCAGTTTACCAAACTGATTTCGGATGAAATCTGCAAAGGATTCAATACTTGCAGGATGTATGACATCAAGTTGATGAAAAACGACATGGCCAGGAAGTGAAAGCTCTTTCAGTTTCTCAACAGCTTCAAGACCCCTTTTCTCATCTCTTGCTGCCAGCACAACTTTGATGCCATTTGAAGCCAATTGCTTGCATATTGCAAATCCAACTCCCCTGTTTGCTCCTGTCACAACTGCAAGCCTAAAAGAAACCAATAAAACAAGTTATTATATTCAAATATGAATTATGAAATTTGTGATTGTAAGCATGTAAGGTAAAGAAATTAAATTAGTGGTACCTTTCTGTTGCTTCTGCCATTGATCTGTTAATACAAAGCTTCGGTAAAATGGATTGTGTCTATGTTTTTTTCTTGGTGCAATCTATGTTTTTAACTACAGCCTTTTATTTATACTTCCTCCATCTATAATTATAAACACAATTTATTTCTCAAAAAAAAAGATTATAAAAGCAATTTAAAAAACATGTTTTCTCCTAAATTTTACTTTTCACTTAAATTATTAGATGTATTTGTTGTATTTTTTCAAATATTTTCTTTATTAATAAATTTTCTTTATTAATAAAATACTACAAATTTATTTAAGAGGAAGAAAAATCAAAGTTAAGTATATTTATGTATAAATACTGCGATCTTAAATACAAATAAAAATTTGAATATATTTATTTTAAATAAGAGTCAAAATACATATTGATTAATTTTTTATATTTAAGCCCAGAAGGTCCATTAAAAAATGACAAGAGGGAGTAGTGTTTATTCAAGAATTATGTTAAGGTTCGTGCTCTTCGAATATATGTTAACAAATTAATTTAATTGATATAAATGTAGTTATAAATAAAAAACAGTAATATCCAGTAAAGCAATGTTTTAAAAATAAATATTTCCATTTAATTTGAATGAATTAATCTAACTTATAACTGTTTGTTTCTTTTAATTTGTGGTTTTTAAGTTATTTACATATATACAATGAAGACTAATATGTTTATTACTTTTCATAAAATTATTTGGTTTTTCTTATAAATATTAATTATTTATTAATTCATTTCACTTATTTATTATCTCATTGAAAACAAAAAATAAAAAAGTATAAAATTCTTTTACAGAGAAAGCATTATTAAAGTATTAATTAAATGAAAAGAAAAAAAATCATCAAGATCAATGAGACTATCAAATCATATATATTTTATAGTTTATTAAAAAATGAAATAATTAATTATGTTCTCATGGGAACAGAGACACATAGGATATATACATTTCTATTTAATATAAAAGTTTCATTTTAGCTGAATCATAAAAATATAGTTATTTTATTTTTTTTATTTTCAGTTTTGGTCTTTAAATAGGTTATCAGTCTAAAATTTGATAAAATGTTATTTTTTAATGATGGGTCAGAAAAAATGATATGGAAGAAGATGAAATAGGATAGAATGACTTTTAATGATATCGTTAACTTTATTTTTATTATCTTTTTTTTAACATATCATTAAAAAAAAGACATTTTATCAAATTTTGAACCAAAATTCTGTTTAAAGACCAAAATTAGAGATAAATAAAATGAAAAACTATTTTAGTTATTCAACTAAAATTTACTAAAATTGCAATTAAACCTACTATAAAATATAGCTATAATTACCAATCGATAAAGAGTTTAGGTATGCCCCACAAAGGTGAAAATTTAATTCCAATTGTTGATGAAAGTATTTCATTGATGGATAATATAAAAGAATATTTATCAATATTTTTTAAACATTGAGATTTATTTTGAAATTGATAAACTCTCGAAATTCAATTCACCTAAAATTTTTATTAAATAAAAAAAGTATAAGAAAATAAATAAATAATTAATAAATCTAAAATAGAGTTTTTTTTCTTCTTAATTGGACTAAAATAAATTTAAACATTTTCTTATATATAACATGAAAGGAGTAATTTATTTATTTTGATAAAGGAAGCTAGTGAGTAATTTATTTGTGGATATGCACTAAATCACCCGTTAAGACCCTCTTCAGTTGAAAAAAAATATAAATTATGTAGGCTTCATACTACAATTAGTCATCCATTTGTAAAAAAAAGTTTTATGATAAATGTCCACTTAAATTTTTATTCAATTTTTTTAATGCAATACTAATTATTTTTCTAATTTGTATTACTCCCTCCAAGAGCTGGTAAAATGAATGAATTTGATAGATTTGGAAAGAAAAAAAATTAAATAAATTTGATAGATTTGGATTTAAAGGTAATGAATGGAATGAAACAATCTATTAAGATCTACTAAAAATTAGTCAAAACAATCCATTGAATATAATACACAATTCAATGCATCCATTATCATTTTTTAAAGGATGAGATACCTATCCAGCCTAATAATTTATTTATCGTTTTAATAAATTATATATCTACATTATATAATAATAATTATTATTTTTTATTAATTTTAAAAATAGTTTTATATATTATAATGAAAAACATTTTTTTTACAAAAAATATATATTTCAAAACCCAATTATTATTTTAAAAATTTAAAATATATCATTTTTAAAAATAATTTTGTAATTACACAAATTTATTTTTATTTGGAAAGTAAAATACTGTTTTCTAAATATTTAAAAATTTTATTTTCTTTAAACATTTTTAATTAATTTATAAATAAATAAATAATTTAATTTAATTTAATTATTAATTAAATAATAAGGAGGTGATAGTTGGTGGTGGCCGATAGCGGAGTTTTGTGGACCCCCACAATATCGCAAGGCGAAGCTCCAATTACTATCACAATGACCGATGGTAGAGCTCAAACGATTTACGATGGAAGGTGGCCACTACAACATTTTTGAGTTGTGGCAACACTAAAAAAGTGTGGTGTAAACCAAATAAACCGTGGCCTAAAGGTTAGGCAACAGTTTCGCAACGGTTTATAAAGTGTGGTGTAGGTGGCCGTGGCCTATTAGCAAATGCAACGGTTTTTTACTTTTGCCAACGAATTCTAAAAAACCGTTGCCGAAGACACTAAAAGAGGCAACGGTTTTTTTGAATGCTTCAGGCAACGGTTTTATGAGTTGGTTTTGCCAACAATTTCATAAATGTTGCATATACAGTTAGGCCACGGTTTTGTGCATATTATATTTGTTTCAGGCAACACATTTGTATGTGTTGCATATAAATGATTCATATTCTTTCCATTATGCTACTAATTTCACCTTCATACTGTTTTTTAATGCTAGCAATCTCTTCATTTTTTTTAACATTGTTGGTGTAGCTGTTCTTCCATAACAACGAACTCGACCGGGCTTTTCTTTACCGAACAATGATTGAAAAGCTTGGTTAGGAGGCTCACTAGAATTTTGAATTGAATCTTGAAGTTTAGCCTGATAGGAAAAAAATCAATGTTAAAAATTTTTAATGTAGACATTAAAAGTATATAACGAAAAGAAAAACATACAATGACATTATCTGTTTCTTCATCAATTTTTCCTTTTCTTTGCTGACGAGTTATCACAAACATTTCAGCTTGACTGACTTCCTCCCCATTTTCCTTCTTTGCACGCTTTATTGGTAAAGAATTGAAAATAGAGTAATTAAAACTTATTATGACAACTTGTTATTTATATATAACAAAGACACATAAATAAGAATAAATATTGTACCTCTTTTTCCCAAATTCTAGCAAAATTTGTCGTCCCCATTCGATGCATAAATTTCTGTTTCGCCATATTAACAACATTTTTCTTTCTAATGTTCTACAATGTAAGTGAAAAAAAATTAAAGTAGGATATATATAAAAGATTCTATACAACAAAGAGTGACTAAAAGTAACGTAAAGTATGTACACACTTACATGGATGGTACTGTTATTCCAATATTTCAACAAAGAGTGACTAAAAAAGTGTAGTGCATAAAAAGAATGAATGTAATTGGAAGAAGTAGAAAGAAAAAGGTACTTACAAAAGGTAGGTGTAGGAGATGGATCACTTAGTAATAGCATAGATGGTGTAGATAATTCCAGGGATATAGCCAAAAAGAGTGATCACCAAACAGATCCAGAACTCAACCTGTATAATAATAATTGATTGCTTTATTTGGATAATTAAACTAGATACAGGGCTTGTTATAACTTAGCTCTAAAGCTTGGTAAATAAAACAAGAACCATTTAATCTATGTGCTGGGTTAGCCATTTAATCTTTGCAATTATTTTGAAGGGACTAATGTGATCAATGATTTTCAATTTCAAGAATCAAATTCTAATCATTCATTTAAAGCTAGTACAGAATTATTCAACTTCTCCTTGTATTTTTCATATATTGTAAATTGGTTCAACTATCTATCTTGTTTACTAGCAGAACCAGTATTTATTCATGCAAACTTTTAATGAACATGGAGTTGGATAGAATTGATATGTCAACCTGCAGCAGAGGTAACTACAGAAATTGAAAAGCATAACTACAGAAATTGACAAGTAGTTACCAAGTGAAGTGTGGCCTAAAATGAAAAATGTTGTTAGATCAATCTAACTATGAGAAGTTTAAGAACTAAACGTATAAATGACACTGAAGCAGTTATATCAGACCAATATAATCCAATCATGTAAATGGAGCTACAACATAATGATTTGAGTATATTGCGATCATGGTTTTCACAGCACAAAATATTACCAATAATATATCTTCAAACTATCAATTATCTGCCATAAAATCATTTTAGCAGTAATCTAGAATACATAAAATAGTCACAATACTTAATTAGCTAGAACCTAGTAATCACAGTGTACAATCTTGCAAATGCTAGATGTAACACCCCGAGTTTAAAACACAGCGTCAGTGTATTTTTTTTTTAATAATTAAAATGATTTTCCAGATTTAATTCAAAAAGAATTAAAATAAAATTTTCACTAATTCATTACATAAAAATAGTACGTCGTGGATTAATTGATGAACGTAATTAAATAATTTCATCAGAAATATCACTAAGTACTTATCTTTGGAAATTAATATTAAACATTAACACATCCCAAAATATTAGTGTCATATCATACCAACAGAAAATATCAGAGTGCATGGTTTAGCGGAAAGTAGTACAAATATTTCAAAAATAAAACAAATTACAATTCCAGCTCAAATCATATACATCAAGTCTAACTGATCATGCACTAAAGCTACAGTAGCACGAATTTCCTCCGCATCCCAAACAAGTCGCATCCGACTCCGTCGCTCGCCTCGATGTGACCTCCTCCTCCTCCTCATCGTACAGAGAGGGATCAGTCTCCTCCGAAGCCAGATCAATGCATAGTCTCGGTCGCTTCGGCGGTGCTGGAATCTCATAACAATCATCGGACATCCTAGACGGACCCGGAATATCAGCTGCTACTGGCTTCGGCTCTTCGTTCTTCTCTTCCACGTCAGACTCATGTGCATCTCCTCCAATCACCGGGTTAGGAGTCACCACTCATATGGTGGCCTCCGTCTCAACCCCTCAGCATCATCAAACATCCCGTACGCCTCCAAAATCAATTGATCCTACAAGTCCTCTTCAATCTCCCCGTGTATGTAGCCCTACTTGAGGTGGGGTCGTAAACCCAAGCAGTAGGCACGACACGATCAACGACGTCGAGCGACGTTTCCGTCATCTCGGGACCCACGGGTGGCATGGGTTTGGGGGGCATCTGAGAACAAAGCCCAATTTCCACAATATACTAGCAAGGGTCACCGACCGAAATTAACAATTAAGCACATAGCATATATCTCACAGCAACACATACGTCCATGGTATAACATATGATAATGATGAAAAATAAAGATGCTCATTTTTGAATTTTCATGACATGTATGCCTTTTCAAAACAACAACCCATTATTATGAAAATATGTGGTAAGTACAGCAAACACTTCAGTAAACACAATAATTAATCAGAAATTCAGATTCTGTAAAGTACTCACACACATCAATTTCCAATCATCATCATATAATCCAAATCGTGATACACCGATCAATCCGTAGATGCAATATGTATAAGCTCATGTATACAATTTCTTGGAATCACCAAGGTGCAGTCGCTCAACAGACCAACACAATTGAAATATGTATGACTTTAACGGTCCTCAACACCAGGGTGCAATCGCTCAACAGATTAGCACTAGTGCAGTCGCTCAATAGACCAGCACTTGTGCAGTCGCTCAACAGACCAGCACGTTTGACATATACCAAGGTACAATCGCTCAACAGATCAGTACCTAGTGCAGTCGCTGAACAGACCAGCACTCGTGCAATCGCTCAACAGATCAACACGTGGTTGCACATTACTCTGTGGCCCATCGCGGGTACCACTTGACTATGCAATGTATGAATATGCAGTGTTTTCTCTTCACTGAAACAATATGCATTATCAGGAAAATTCAACCCTTCCATCATTTTTCAAAACATCTCAACATACTCAATATCATCATCATCACAATCATGATTAACAGTCAAGTAATCATTAACACTTTGCAATGTTTTCCCAAACACTTAAAATTCATAACAGTGTTTTAAAAATGAGATTTCTGGAAAATACGAATCTGTATTCGAATACAGCTTCTCTGTATTCGAATACAGAAGCCAAAAACAGTGCAGAATTACACTATGTATTTAAATACAGCCCTCTGGTATTCGAATACAGAGGCAGTCTGGGTGCACAAATCAACATTTTTCACTACATCATTAAAGTCTTAAAAACTTCATCACCACCACTTCAAAATATCACCAAAAGTTCCATTTTAATTCACTTTAACCCTTCTCAAAGTTTCCCAACACTTTAAAATTCACAAGACAGTGTTTAAAACTTGATTTTCTGGAAAACCCGAATCTATATTCGAATAAAGCTTCCTTGTATTCGAATACAGAAGCTAAAAACTGAGTTTTTGGAAAAACCCGAATCTGTATTCAAATACAGCTCCCTTGTATTCGAATATAGAAGCAAAAACTAGTGCAAACCAGCATTCTGTATTCGAATACAGCATGCCTGTAGTCGAATAAAGATGCGAATACAGTATTAAAATTTCACTTATGTATTCGAATACGACAAAGTCGTAGTCGAATATAGATTCTAAGTCAGAAGCAAAAATCCTTCCTCTGTATTCGAATACAGGGGTCGTATTCGAATACAAGTTTGAAAGCTTGAGTAAAACAGAAGCTTGGAAGGTTGTATTAGAATACACTCATGTTGTATTCGAATACACCTTCGAAATCAGTGAAATTTTCCTGAGACTTCAACACACTTCAAACTGTTTTCTTTTGAAAAATCATCCCAACCCCAAAACAGTTTTATCACTCTTTTAAACCATAAAACTCAGACTTTTACATCAATACAGATTTTCCAAAAGGAAACACTTTCATCATTTTAGAATCCTTTTTCTTTTGAAAACATCAACAACACCAGAATCACTCAAAACAGAAACAGAAACAGAATCATCAACACCAGAACATCCAGAAACAGAAACATAATAGTTACATCAAGAATCATCAGAAGCAGAAATAGAATGATCAACATCAGAATCATTCAGAACCAGAACATGCATTTTCAAAACAACATGCATGGTATTCTCCAGTATGCTTACACAACCACACAACATGCAAAGCATATTCCATCTTTCTCACACAAACAGAATCAACATGCAAAGCATTTCAGCTTTCTCACACCATCAGAACATCATGCAAGCATTTCAGCTTTCTCAAACATCAGAACAACATGCAAAGAATTTCAGTTTTCTCACACAAACAGAATGACATTAATAAATTCAGTCAAACAGAAAATCATCACATAGCAGCAAACACCAACAGAATGTGTTTTTGCATTTTATAACAACATTCAAAACAGTTTATGAACATGTATTTTAATCATCTTTAAAATAACATGCAAAACATTTTTCAGTTTTCCCACACCAACCAAGCAGCATTGCAATAACAACCAGAACAGCAAACATCACAGATTCATTACACATCACAGAATGCATTTTCTTCATTTTTTTCAAATGTCATTGCAAAATAGTTTCTTCAAAACAGTGATGAAAACATCAGTAATGCTATGCCAGTTATGCATTTACAGCCCTAATGCAACTAGAAAATGGAAGGTGCCCTTACCCTTGTTGCGTTTCTGCTACTGCTCACGTGTATGCGTCAAAAACGGCGAAACTCCCGTCTTGCGTTCGCTGCTACGAAAGCAGGTTATCTAGCTCCGTAATGATGTGGGGAACAACTTTTGTACTGAGGGTTTGGTGTTTCGGGGCTTGGATTTCCAAGTAATGGCACTTTTGAGGAACTCCATCTTTTCTCTTAGAAATCGTGAACTGGAAACAGAAGACAGCAAACAGAATGAGAGGGAAAAGGGGCACTGTTACATGCAGTACGGGCAGTGAGGGAGGAGGAATGGTGTTCTAATTTCACCATCCTTCTCACTCCTATTTATAGGCTTGTGTGGGTGCCAGCTCACCCGACACTTGTTTGATTTCCAACACTTTACCCGTGTCGTCGCAATTAGCCGCTAATCCCTTAATTAGCTGTCCGTTAATTTAATTACTCGTAATTAAATTAATTTATTCTTCATCCAATAATTTTAATTCATCTTCCAAAATAAATATTTATATATATATATATATATTCACTCAAACATACATATATTAAATATTTTACAAATATCCCCAAAATACACTTAAAATTAATTCCATAATTTTAATTAAAAATTAAGGGTTTTACATTACTCCCCCCCTTAAATTAGTTTCGTCCTTGAAACTACATGTCCCTAAACAACTGAGGATATTGCTCCCTCATCTTACTCTCCAGTTCCCAAGTCGCGTCTCCCGTAGTCAGATTCCAAATCACTTTGACTAGTGGGACTTCCTTGTTCCTTAACTGTTTAATCTTCCTGTCTTCAATCCTTACAGGGAATACTTCAAATGATAGGTTATCCTTCAGCTGAATTGTATCTGGTGCGATCACATGTGACGGGTCTGCAATGTATTTCCTTAACTGCGACACATGAAATACGTCGTGAATATTGGACAGTATTGAAGGTAAAGCAATCCGATAGGCCAATGGTCCAATACGTGCAGTAATCTGGTATGGTCCAATAAATTTCGGAGTCAACTTTCTTGACATAATAGCTCTGCCAACACCAGTTGTAGGCGTGACCCTCAGAAATACATGATCACCCTGCTCGAATTCCAGAGGTCTGCGACGCTTGTCCGCATAACTTTTCTGACGATCCTGTGAAATCTTCATTTTCTCTTGTATCCTCTTGATTTTCTCTGTAGTTTGCTCCACCATCTCAAGTCCAACAATCATACTCTCTCCGTGCTTATACCAGCATAGAGGCGTTTGACACTTGCGCCCATACAAAGCCTCATAGGGTGCCATTCCAATACTAGCGTGGAAGCTGTTGTTGTAAGTAAACTCAATCAATGGCAACACCTCATCCCAGTTTCCTCTGTCATCCAACACACATGCTTTCAACAGATCTTTCAAGGATTGATTTGTTCTCTCGGTTTGCCTATTTGTTTGTGGATGGTAAGCGGAACTCAATTTCAGTTTTGTTCCTAAAGCTTCATGCAGCGCTCCCCAAAAGTGAGATGTGAACATTGGGTCACGGTCCGATACTATGCTCGATGGAATGCCATGTAACCTTACAATCTCAGCGATGTAGATTTCCATCAGTTTATCTACTTTTTAAGTGGTCTTTACTGGTAAGAAATGTGCGGACTTTGTCAATCGATCCACTATTACCCAAATTGAATCATTCTTTTTCCTTGTCTTGGGCAGTCCTGTTATAAAATCCATGGAAATACTGTCCCACATCCATTCCAGTATATCCAGGGGTTGCAATTTTCCAGCAGGTCGTTGATGTTCCACTTTCGCTTTTTGAAAAGTCAAACAAGCTGATACATACTCCGCTACGTCCCTCTTCATTCCTGGCCACCAGTAATACTGTCTTAAGTCCTGGTACATCTTGGTCGCTCCAGGATGAATACTCAACTTACTCTTATGAGCCTCTTCCAAAATCGCTCTTCTCATCTCTGCAACTTCCAGTATACAAACTCTTCCATTACATCTCAGAATATTATCTGTTCCGACGCTGAACTCAGTTGTCTGTCCTTGTGCTATCAGATTCCTCTCTTCTTGGATTAATGCGTCATCTTGCAAGTTTGCAATCTCTTCAAGTAAACCACTCGAAATTGTTATCATTCCACACTTTAAAATTCCTGGTGCAAACTTTACGTCCAGATGTAGATCTCTAAATGCTTCCCACAACTCCTGTTGTCGGGCCATTATCATTGAAGATACTGACACACTCTTCCGACTCAATGCATTAGCCACCACATTGGCTTTTCCAGGGTGGTACTGCAATGAAAAGTCAAAATCCTTGAGAGTCTCCATCCATCTCCTCTGATGCATGTTCAATTCTTTCTGGTTGAACAGATACTTCAAACTCTTATGGTCACTGAACACCGTGAACGTGCATCCATATAAGTAGTGTCTCCAGACTTTTAATGCAAATACTACTGCAGCAAGCTCTAAATCATGAGTAGGGTAGTTCCATTCGTGAGTTTTCAACTGTCTTGAGGCGTAGGCTACAGCTTTCTTGTGTTGCATCAAAACACATCCCAACCCTTGGTGAGATGCATCACAATAGACTTCGTATGGTTCCTCTGGCTGTGGCAAGACCAACACTGGTGAGGTTGTCAATTTTTCCTTAAGCAATTGAAAATTTTCCTCACACTTCTCCGTCCATGCAAACGGCTGATTCTTTCTGGTGAGTTGTGTCAAAGGAGCTACAATCTTAGCAAATCCTTCAATGAATCTCCTGTAGTATCCTGCTAGTCTGACAAAACTTCGTATGTCTGTGATAGTCTGGGTCTGTTTCCAGGCAAGAATTGTCTCAATTTTTGCTGGATCGACAATGATTCCTTCTTTCGTTATCACATGTCCCAAGAAGTTCACTTTATCTAGCCAAAACTCGCACTTCGATAAATTGGCATACAGTTGTTTCTCGCGCAAGACTTCAAGAACTTGGCGTAGGTGCTCTCCATGTTCTTCTTCATCCTTTGAATAAATCAAAATATCATCGATGAATACCACCACAAATTTATCCAAGAATAGGCTAAAGATTCTATTCATATAGTCCATGATGAGTTCTGAAAGTAGTCTTTTGAACATCTCCTTCTCTTACTCGAATCTGATGGTATCCTGATTTTCAAATCAATCTTTGAAAACACCGCGACTCCCCTCAATTGGTCCATCAAATCATCGATGTGTGGTAAAGGATAACGATTCTTGATAGTCACGTTGTTAAGTTGCCGATAATCCACACATAAGCGTGAACTTCCATCCTTTTTCTTTACCAACAACACTGGAGCTCCCCAGGGCGACACACTTGGTCTGATAAATCATTTCACCAACAAACCTTCAATTTGACCCTTAAGCTCGCTTAATTCCAATGGCGACATCCGGTACGGCGCAATTGAAATAGGTCCAGTTCCTGGGTGCAAATCAATGAAGAACTCTACCTCTCTTACTGGGGGTAATCCTGGAATTTCTGTTGGAAATACGTCCGGATACTCTTTGACTAACATCACATCTTCTATGTTCACATCCATCTTGGTATCCACGTTAGCCAATGATAGAAATTCCTGAGTTCCTTCTCTCAGAGACACCTCGAGTTTGTTAGCAGCCAAATACCGAACGACTCCTAGTTCGGGTAAAAGAACTAATTTTCGAGCGCAATCCAAGACTACGTAATTATATGTCATCCAATCAATGTCGAGAATGATCTCGAGTGATTGTAGGGGTAAACAGATTAAATTAACCAAGAAATCTCTATTCTGAATTGTTACAGTACATTGTAAACATGCAGAGTTTACAGTCAAAGTCTTAGAAGGTGTAGAAACAACCAAATCAAAAGGCAAAGCAGATACAGATAACTTCAAACGATTCACACAGTCGATAGCAATGAAAGAATGGGTTGCTCCCGAATCAAAAAGTGTAGTTAGGATGTTACCTGCAATCTCACAACCTTGCTGGATTAAATTTGGGGCTTGACTCCCAGCTTCAGCACCCATGTGATAGACGCGGCCCCTAGCAGTAGGACGAGTAGCCCTAGTTGCGTTCACTGTTGGCTCCACCTTCGGAACCCGGCAATCCCTCGCCACGTGTCCTGGTTTCTGGCAGTTGAAACACATCAGATCCCTTGCGGTACAAGCAGTAGCAATATGTCCTTCCTTCCCACATCGATAACACCAGACTCCTTGTCCCAATTGCCGTCCAAAATTCTGAGTTCCCGACCGATTCTGGCCTCTCTTGTTGTTTAGTGGCCGGCTATACGGCTTAGCCACTTGATTTCCTCTATTGTCCTGCTTGTGCATCCGACTAGGCCCTCCAGAATTAAAGTTTCCTCCTCTGTTGGCCCTCCTATTCTTCATCTCTTCAACCTCTCTACACTTCTCCACTAACACTTGGAAACGTTGAATCCCCAACGGTAGGACCGAATCTTGGATCTCATACTTCAGTCCATTTTGAAAGCGATGACACATAAACTGTTCATCAACTTCTTTCTGGAAGAAACTGAAATGTCTGGACAGCGATTCAACTTAGCTGCGTATTCTCCCACCGTCATGTTTCCCTGGTGCAATTTCAGAAAATCGTCACCCAACTTGGTCCTAGTGCTCATCGGGAAGTATTTGTCCAAAAACTTCTTTTTGAATGACTCCCAGTTCACTTCTTCTTGAGCTGACCCCATTAGTAGCCTTGTACTTCTCCACCAGTACTCTGCATCCCCTATCAGCAGATATGTGGCATAGTTGACCTTCACCGCTGCTCGACAGTTAATCATCTCGAAGATTTTCTCCATCTCTTGAATCGACTGGTCCACTCTTTCTGGACCCTCATCACCGTTGAAATTGGGAGGATTATGGCGACGAAAATCCTCTAGTCCTCTAGATTCAGCAGCACGAATCTCTCTTTCTCTCTTCTCCAGATCTCGTTGAGTCTTCGCAGCCGTCTGTGCAGCAACAGACGCAACCATGTTGTTCATTGCTTCAGCCATCCTATCTTCCCAGCTGACATTGGCTCTTGTGGTGTCATCTCTTCGTGGAGGCATTGTTTCCTACAAAAGAATCATCACTTCAGTTCACACCACAACTTACACAACACTTGACACTTTAACTACTTGCTCCTATGCATGATCAGTTAATGACTCAAAATACAAATAATTAAATCAGAGCTTTATCGCGAGTGTATTTTTTTTTTAATCATTAAAATGATTTTCCAGATTTAATTCAAAAAGAATTAAAATAAATTTTTCACTAATTCATTTCATAAAAATAGTACGTCGTGGATTAATTGATGAACGTAATTAAATAATTTCATCAGAAATATCACTAAGTACTTATCTTTGGAAATTAATATTAAACATTAATACATCCCCAAATATCAGTGTCATATCATACCAACAAAAAATATCAGAGTGCATGGTTTAGCAGAAAGTAGTACAAATATTTCCAAAATAAAACAAATTCCAATTCCAGCTCAAATCCTATACATCAAGTCTAACTGATCATGCACTAAAGCTACAGTAGCACGGATTTCCTCCGCATCCCAAACAAGTCGCATCTGACTCCACCGCTCGCCTCGATGTGACCTCCTCCTCCTCCTCATCGTAGAGAGAGGGATCAGTCTCCTCCGAAACCAGATCAATGCATAGTCTCGGTCGCTTCGGCGGTGCCGGAATCTCATAACAATCATCGGAGATCCTAGACGGACCCGAAATATCAGCTGCTACTGGCTTCGGCTCTTTGTTCTTCTCTTCCGTCTCAAACTCATGTGCATCTCCTCCAATCACCGGGTTAGGAGTCACCACTCCTACGGTGGCCTCCGTCTCAACCCCTCTAGCTGGCTCCTCAGCATCATCAAAAATCCCGTACGCCTCCAAAATCAAACAACAAGGCACAGGAAAGTCAATCCTCACATAGGTGTGCTCCACGTAGTGCACCATTCCTTTGGTCCTACAAGTCCTCTTCAATCTCCCCGTGTATGTAGCTCTGCTTGAGGTGGGGTCGTAAACCCAAGCAGTAGGCACGGCACGATCAACGAAGTCGAGCGACGTTTCCGTCGTCTCGGGACCCACGGGTGGCATGGATTTGGGGGCATCTGAGGGCAAAGCCCAATTTCCACAATATAATAGCAAGGGTCGCCGACCAAAATTAACAATTAAGCACATAGCATATATCTCACAGCAACACATACGTCCATGGTATAACATATGATAATGATGAAAAATAAAGATGCTCATTTTTGAATTTTTATGACATGTATGCCTTTTCAAAACAGCAACCTATTATTATGAAAATATGTGGTAAGTACAGCCAACACTATAGTAAACACAATAATTAATCAAAAATTCAGACTCTGTAAAGTACTCACACACATCAATTTCCAATCATCATCATATAATCCAAATCGTGACCCACTGGTCAATCCCTCGATGTAATATGTATATGCTCATGTATACAATTTCTTGGAATCACCAAGGTGCAGTTGCTCAACAGACCAGCACAATTTAAATATGTATGACTTTAACGGCCCTCAAGACCAGGGTGCAATCGCTCAATAGATCAGCACCAGTGCAGTCGCTCAACAGACCAGCACTCGTGCAGTTGCTCAACAGACCAGCACGTTTGACATATACCAAGGTACAATCGCTCAACAAATCATTACCTAGTGCAGTCGCTCAACAGACCCGCACTCGTGCAATCGCTCAACAGATCAGCACGTGGTTGCGCATTACTCTGTGGCCCATCGCGGGTACCACTTGACTATGCAATGTATGAACATGCAGTGTTTTCTCTTCACTGAAACAAGATGCATTATCAGGAAAATTCAACCCTTCCATCATTTTTCAAAATATCTCAACATACTCAATATCATCATCATCACAATCATGATTAACAGGCAAGTCATCATTAACACTTTGCAATGTTTTCCAAACTCTTAAAATTCATAACACAGTGTTTTTAAACTGAGATTTTTGGAAAATACGAATCTGTATTCGAATACAGCTTCTCTGTATTCGAATACAGAAGCCAAAAATAGTGCAGAATTACACTCTGTATTCGAAAACAGCCCTCTGGTATTCGAATACAGAGGCAGTCTTAGTGCACAAATCACCATTTTTCACTACATCAGTAAAGTCTTAAAAACTTCATCACCACCACTTCAAAATATCACCAAAAGTTCCATTTTAATTCACTTTAACCCTTCTCAAAGTTTCCCAACACTTTAAAATTCACAAGACAGTGTTTAAAACTTAATTTTCTAGAAAACACGAATCTGTATTCAAATACAGCTTCCTTGTATTCGAATACAGAAGCTAAAAATTGAGTTTCTGGAAAAACCCGAATCTGTACTCGAATAGAGATCCCTTATATTCGAATACAAAAGCAAAAACTAGTGCAAACCAGCATTCTGTATTCGAATACAGCATGCCTGTAGTCGAATACAGATGCGAATACAGTGTTAAAATTTCACTTCTGTATTCGAATACGACAGAGTCGTAGTCGAATACATATGCTAAGTCAGAAGCAAAAATCCTTCCTCTGTATTCGAATACAGGGGCTCGTATTCGAATACAAGTTTGAAAACTTGAGTAAAACAGAAGCTTGGCAGGTTGTATTCGAAGACACTCATGTTGCATTCGAATACACCTTCGAAATCAGTGAAATTTTCCTGAGACGTCAACACACTTCAAACTGTTTTCTTTTGAAAAATCAGCCCAACCCCAAAACAGTTTTATCACTCTTTTAAACCATAAAACTCAGACTTTTACATCAATACAGATTTTCCAGAAGGAAACACTTTCATCATTTTAAAATCCTTTTTCTTTTGAAAACATCAACAACACCAGAATCACTCAAAATAGAAACAGAAACAGAATCATCAACACCAGAACATCCAGAAACAGAAATAGAATAGTTACCACCAGAATCATCAGAAGCAGAAATAGAATGATCAACATCAGAATCATTCAGAACCAGAACATGCATTTTCAAAACAACATGCATGGTATTCTCCAGTATGCTTACACAACCACACAACATGCAAAGCATATTCCAGCTTTCTCACACAAACAGAATCAACATGCAAAGCATTTCAGTTTTCTCACACCATCAGAACATCATGCAAGCATTTCAGCTTTGTCAAACATCAGAACAACATGCAAAGAATTTCAGTTTTCTCACACAAAGATAATGACATTAATAAATTCAGTCAAACAGAAAATCATTACATAGCAGCAAACACCAACAAGATGTGTTTTTGCATTTTATAACAACATTCAAAATAGTTTATGAACATGTATTTTAATCATCTTTAAAATAACATGCAAAACATTTTTCAGTTTTCCCACACAAACCAAGCAGCATTGCAATAACAACCAGAACAACAAACATCACAGATTCATTACACATCACATAATGCATTTTCTTCATTTTTTTCAAAATGTCATTGCAAAATAGTTTTTCTTCAAAACAGTGATGAAAACATCAGTAATGCTATGCCAGTTATGCATTTGCAGCCCTAATGCAACTAGAAAATGGAAGGTGCTCTTACCCTTGTTGCGTTTCTGCTACTGCTCACCTGTATGCGTCAAAAACGGCGAAACTCCCGTCTTGCGTTCGCTGCTACGAAAGCGGGTTCTCTAGCTCCGTAATGATGTGGGGAACAACTTTTGTACTGAGGGTTTGGTGTTTCGGGGCTTGGATTTCCAAGTAATGGCACTTTTGAGGAACTCCATCTTTTCTCATAGAAATCGTGAACTGGAAACAGAAGTCAGCAAACAGATTGGGAAGGAAAAAGGGCACTGTTACATGCAGTATGGGCAGTGAGGGAGGAGGAATGGTGTTCTGATTTCACCATCCTTCTCACTCCTATTTATAAGCTTGTGTGGGTGCCACCTCACCCGACACTTGTCTGATATCCAGCACTTTACCCGTCTCGTCGCAATTATCCGTTAATCCCTTAATTAGCTGTCCGTTAATTTAATTACTCGTAATTAAATTAATTTATTCTTCATCCAATAATTTTAATTCATCTTCCAAAATAAATATTTATATATATATATATATTCACTCAAACATACATATATTAAATATTTTACAAATATCCCCAAAATACACTTAAAATTAATTCCATAATTTTAATTAAAAATTAAGGGTCTTACACTAGAGGCATAGACAGACAGACACCATTATCAGCAGAGGAAAAATGACTAAGATGATACTATCCTTATTACCAGAAACACTAATTTGAACCATTAACAAGGTCTAAGCATTAGACCAAACATGTAAGTTCATTCTCTATACACACAAAAGTAATACTTTTACTTGAAGTAAAGAAGAACCAACAGTGTACCCGGCAAGTCCTAAGGGTAAAAAAAGTTATAGCATCTTAGTAGAGAAATAAAATCAGTGAAGAATATAAAAGTTAATAGTGCACAGTGTAGTAGAAGAATATAATTTATTTTAATATTATTCAAAATTATAATAACATGCTTATCTTGAAGATTTGCACACTTGAGAATTGTAAGTACCGTGTTATGAATAAATACAGAGAAACTATAAAGAAGAAAAGTATAGGAAAAAGGAACAAAGAACATCACAAGAAAATGTGTTTCTCTTGGGTCATCCCAATCATTTTTAGACTGAAATTGAGCTTGCTCCTTTGACCAGGGGCCAGGCCAATCACCTATCTCAAAGTGAAATTTGTCTAGCTTGATTACTTTCATACCTACCTGATGACTTCCAGGCTGAAACTAGGCCAGCCTGATGATGAAGAATGCAACGAGTTTTCCCTAAATCTGATAAAAAAATTCTAGGTTGTATTTACACTATTGATCAACACATCTAAGAAGTTTAAGAGGACTTTTCTTTTAGTTGAGTTAATCTTCTTGGCTTAGCAATGGCATTGCTCTTAATAGAATGAGTTATGATAATTCTAGGCTGCAAATAAATGTCCTAACTTGGTTGAGATTACAGTCAGCTTTATTTCACTGTTATTTGTTGACTAGATGCAATGCTTAGAAATCATTATGTTTTTTCATTACTCCTTTCAGAGAACTGGTCTTTGCACGCTGGCAGTAAAACCTGATGGAAAAGGTGATTCATCTGATGCTTTCGCTATGGCGTTGCAAGAAAAGGTACTTATACCGTCAGTCACATTATTTTAATGTGTCCATGTATTTAGTTTTCTCTTTTCCTTTTAGGTTTTTCACTGATCAAAATATATTTTGCATCTGATTTTTGAAATCTAGCTTTCTGATGCCTACTGTGCTGTATGTTTCAAGTTGATGCATTATTGCTGTTATCACAACAAGAAGAAAGACATTTATTGGAGAGAAATGTCAATTCTGCCCTTCAAATAAAGACTGAAGAACTTCAGGGGAACTTGTTACAGGTAATTTTCTGTTGTATCTTTGGTTCAGACACTTGGAACATTGAGATGCTATTAGTTTGGTGATGGTTAGAATTTAGAAAATTGCTTTTGGTTCTGTAAGACCCTTAAAAATTAATATTAATTTATGGAATTAATATTAAGGGTATTTTGGGGATATTGGTAAAATATTTAATATATGTATGTTTTGAGTGAATATATATATATATATAAATATTTATTTTGGAAGATGAATTAAAATTATTGGATGAAGATTAAATTAATTTAATTTCGAGTAATTAAATTAATTGGACCGTTAATTAAGGATTAACGGCTAATTGCGACGGGATTGGTTAAGTGATGAAAATCAGACAAGTGTCGGGTGAGGTGGCACCACAAAAGCCTATAAATAGGAGTGAGAAGGATGGTGAAATCAGAACACCATCCCTCCTTCCTCACTGCCCATACTGCATGTAATAGTGCTGCATGTAACAGTACCCTCCCTTCCCATTCTGAAATCTGTTTCCAGTTCACGATTTCAAAATACAAAAGAGGGAGTTCCATAAAAGTGCCATCAATTGGAAACCTAGGCTCCAAACCAGAAAACCCCTAGTATTAAAGTTAATCCCCACATCATTACGGAGCTAGAGAACTCAGTTTTGTAGCAGCAAACACAGGCGGGAGTTTTCGCCGTTTTTGACGCATACACTTTAGCAGAAGCAGAGCACGCAACAAGGGTAAGGGCACCTTCCACTTTCTAGTTGCATTAGGGCTGTAAGTGCATAACTTTCATGGCATCGCTAGTGTTTTCATTACTGTTTTGAAACTTGTTTGCCTGATTCTTGAAAGAAATGAAAAATGCATTTTTTGATGTTTTAAAAGCTTTGTGATGATTGCTATTTGGGCTGAATGCACTAAAAGTTGTGTTGTTTATTTGGGAAAGTGGAAAATGTCTTGAATGTTATTTCAAACATGATTTAAAAATGCATGTTCATAAAACTGTTTTGAAAATGGTTTTGAAATGCAAAAATGCATTCTGTTTGTGTTTTGCTGCTATGTGATGCTTCATGTTATTCTAATGTGTTGTGAAAGCTGAAATGCTTGCATATTATTCTGGTGTGTTGTGAAAGCTGAAATGCTTGCATGTTATTTTGATGTGTTGTGAAATCTGAAATGCTTGCATGTGATTCTGATGTGTTGTGAAAGCTGAAATGCTTGCATATTATTCTGATGTGTTGTGAAAGTTGAAATGCTGTATGATGTTCTGATTGTTTGAAAGTCTGGATGATTTGTTGTTGATGATCCTGATTCTGTTTCTGTTTTTAGTGATTCTGATGATGTTGATGATTTAAAAAGAAAAGGGATTTTTAATGAGGAAAGTATTGTCTGGAAAAATGCTGAATCTGTTTTAATGTTGGTTGTTTGTTTTTAAAAGAAAACATTTTGAAAAGGGTTGAAATCTCAGGAAAATTTCACTGGTTTTCGAAGGTGTATTCGAATACAACATGTGTGTATTCGACTACAACCTGTCAAGTTTCTGTTTTACTTAATTTTTCAAACTTGTATTCGAATATAGAGAAAGGATTTTTGCTTCTAACTTAGCATCTGTATTCGACTACGACCATGTCGTATTCGAATACGAAAGTGGGATTTTAACATTGTATTCGCATCTGTATTCGACTACAGGCATGCTGTATTCGAATACAGAATGCAGATTTTCACTAGTTTCAGTTTCTGTATTCGAATACAATGGGTCTGTATTCGAATACAGATTCGTGTTTTTCCAGAAGCACTGTTTTTAGCTTATGTATTCGAATACAAGGAAGCTGTATTCGAATACATATTCGTGTTTTCTAGAAAATCAAGTTTTAAACACTGTGATATGCATTTTAAAGTATTGAGAAACCTTGAGAAGGGTTAAAGTGATTTTAAATGGGGTTCTTGAAATATTTTGAAGAGGAGAGGATGAAGTATTGAAAACCTTTAATGACCTGGGAGAGAATGTTGAATTTTTCAAGGTTTTGTCTTCTGTATTCGACTACAGGCATGCTGTATTCGAATACAGAATGTTAAAATTTCAGTTTCATGCTTCTGTATTCGAATACAAGGGGTCTGTATTCGAATACAGATTCGAGTTTCCAGAAATTCCAAGTTTTTAAGAGTGTTTTGTAAACCCTGAGTGTTTGGGGAATGTTGGGATTGTTGTGGTGAATTAAAATGGAAATTTTGGTGATATTTTGAAGTTGTGGTGATGAAGTTTTTAAGACGTTACTGATGTAATGAAAGATGTTGTTTTGTGCACTAAGACTGCCTCTGTATTCGAATACCAGAGGGCTGTATTCGAATACAGAGTGTAATTCTGCACTGTTTTTGGCCTTTGTATTCAAATATAGAGAAGCTGTATTCGAATACAGATTCGTAAAATTCCAGAAAATCCCAGTTTTAAACACTGTAACTGAATTTTAAGAATGTGGGAAAACATTTCAAGTGTTAATGATTACTTGACTGTTTAATCATGATTGTGATGATGATAATTTTGACTGTGCTGAGATATTTTAAACATGATGAAAAGCATGAATTTTCTGATTTTTGCATACTGTTTCTAGAGAAGTGAAACACTGCATATTCAACCACGTGCTGATCTGTTGAGCGATTGCACGAGTGCTGGACTTTTGAACGTCTGCACTAGGTACTGATCTGTTGAGCAATTGTACCTTGGTATATAAGTGCTGGTCTGTTGAGCGACTGCACTGGTACTAGACTGTTGAGCGTCTGTACCCTGAAATGCGCAACCACGTGCTGATCTGTTGAGCGATTGCACGAGTGCTGGACTATTGAGCGTTTGCACTAAGTACTGATCTGTTGAGCGATTGTACCTTGGTATATAAGTGCTGGTCTGTTGAGCGACTACACTGGTACTGGACTGTTGAGCGTTTGTACCCTGAAATGCCCAACCACGTGCTGATTTATTGAGCGATTGCACGAGTGCTGGTCTGTTGAGCGACTGCAC
Source organism: Cicer cuneatum (assembly GCA_037974295.1). Lineage (NCBI taxonomy): Eukaryota > Viridiplantae > Streptophyta > Magnoliopsida > Fabales > Fabaceae > Cicer > Cicer cuneatum. Next base: position 35,726,642 of record JBBPBO010000003.1, on the reverse strand, counting down.
TAGGTACTGATCTGTTGAGCGATTGTACCTTGGTATACGTCAAACGTGCTGGTCTGTTGAGCGACTGCACGAGTGCTGGACTGTTGAGCGTCTGCACTGGTGCTGATCTGTTGAGCGATTGCACCGTGGTCTTGAGGGCCGTTAGAGTCAAACATATTATGCTGGTCTGTTGAGCGACTGCACCTTAGTGATTCCAAGAAAATTGTATAAATGAGCATATACATATTGCATTGAGGGATTGACCAGTTGGTTACATTTGATTATATGATGAATGGTTGGAAATTGAATGTGTGTGAGTACTGTCCAGAATCTGAATTTCTGATTTAATGAATATGATTTGCTTAGGTGTTGTTTGTACTTATCACATATTTCATAATAATTGGCTGCTGTTTTTGAAAAGGCATATATGTCCTTAATTTTCGAATGAGCATTTTTATTTTCCTCATCATCATATGTTATATCATGGATATATTTGTTGCTGTGAAATATATGCTATGTGGTTATTTGTTAATTTCGGTCGGTGACCCTTGCTATTATATTGTGGACTTTGGGCTTTGCCCTCAGATGTTACCCGAACCCGTCCTACCGACGGATACACTAATGACAGAAACGTCGTTAGTTTCCCTTGATTTTTCACATACGGTGTATTCGTGGATGACGCAGAAGGGCAGACAACTGGCTGAAGAAGAGACTTGTAGGGGATACGGTGGAGACCGTGCTACTGTAGCTTAGTGCATGATCAGTCTAGACTTTTGTATAGGGTCTTGATGTTTTGGGAAATGTAATTTTATTTTGGGAATTTATGTAATGATTTTTCCACTGTATTCTTCTGCACTCTGAAATTATTTAGTGGCTACAGGCTGGGTGTTCTCTTTGAAATGAACTGATGAAAATTTTATTTTAATTCCCTTGACATTAATTTTGGAAAACTCATTTTAATTATTTAAAAAAAAAAAAAACACTCGCGCTGTGTTTTAAACTCGGGGTGTTACAAGTTCTGTTACATATACTATATTGATCGAAGAAGAAAGTTAGTTGTATGTTTGCATTATATAGGTTTTTGGTAATTATACTCTTTTCAGTTTGCAAGTTTTTCTATTCATGTCCTTCAAAAAATAAAGCTATGCTAAGAGTCCTCTTCAAAATATCAAGGCAGTATGTACATGCCTCTAATTTGTGGATTAGGACACCCATATTTTAAAACCAAATGTACAAGGATTTTGATATTATCCAATGCTCGAAATAGTTTTTTAATTTGCAAGTTGTTGTGTTTTATTTCAGGTTACCAATGAAAAGGTGAGAGTTCTAATGGAACTGGCACAATTAAAGCAGGAACATCAATTACTTCTGGAGTATGATTACTTTTCTAAAGATGGTTACATATTCAACATTTTGGCATTACTGTATATTTTTACTAGGTTCTGTTACTTCATATCTAATTTATCCTAAGCATTTATGTCTATTCTTATCAATAAAATATATCCATAGAAAAATGTAATATCTTTATACTAATGTTCTTTGTGTAATTTTAAAAGATAAAGTTACTCACAGGTAATGACCTAGCTAGTGGTATTGTTGTCACATCAATTGTACCGTAAATATTTGACAGTTTTACGTTGGCGGTATATTGCCTAACTCTTTTCTCCAGGCTTGGCACTGACTAGTGACTACATAATCCACCAATACAAAATGGACTATACAGTTTGGGAAATAGTTTTCTAGTTTCTGTTAAAAAATAACACATAAGTATATGTAGGATACTGAAAGTGCAAAGCTCAGTAGGATACAGAAAAACCACTTGAACCAATCATACTCCCTGCCTGGAATGAACTGGTTTTAGGCTCGGCAATGACTTCCTCTGCATTATGCAGATTATGAACTGGTTTTACCTAAATAAGGCTGAGACTCATTTTCATTATCAACTTAAGAAAACTATCCTGGCAGACTCAACTTAGAAACCAAACCTAAATAGACTATCTATACCTTTTTATTCATAGACAACAAGACCTACATCATTAATAATAAGCAAAGAGGGGGAAGATGAATACCTCGAGCAAATACGGACAAGACGGAGCAATGCGCAAAGGGGAAATAGAGAGTGAATGGGATCGATCGTGAGTGAATGAAGAGGAAATAGTTCCGATTGAAGGTGAAGGTTTTGTTTCTTGATTTTGATTGAAGGTCCAAATTTGGTTAGGGCACACTATGATTTCGCGAGCAGCAATTGCTTCTATTTCTATTATTTTGCAACAATAATGAAAAATAATGAAGTTACGCCTATTAGGAAATTTTTCAACAAAAAAAAAAATACAATAATTAATTAGTTATTATTTAAACTAACTTGAGGCCACATTTTTTATTGCTTTAGACCACACTTAAACTGTGTAGTTATTAAACTTAATTAGGCAACAGTTTTTCTTCGTGGTAAAACAGCAACACTTTTAAAATTGTGGCTTAATCGGTGACAATACCAAATATGCAACGGTTTTTCATTCAAAGTTACAAAATTGTACTCTATAAGTAAATTATAGGCAACACTCGAAAAACTGTTGCCTATTTCTGTTTCCAGCCACACTTTTTTACCCGTTGCTAAGTGAAGTGTAGCCTAAAATGAAAAATGTTGTAGTGGGCGTAGCTTTGGGGAGAAACAACCATCAACCAACCATTTCTTTCTAAAATTAAAAAAAAATTCAATTTTTTAAAAGAAGATCTGATTCAATTAATGGAATAAAACAAAATAAATTAATTTTCATTGAAAATATTGTTTCCATATGTGGTAATGTGTGTGTCTTGTTTTAACTTTATTTGAAGTTATAGATGTCCGATTGACATAGTATTTAATTCGTTGGAAAGCTAAGAAATATTTTTACAAATTTTCTTTTAGACTCAAGAAAATTCTGTTTTTTCATGGTGCAAAGAGGGGGTGAAAGTTGGTGACGTGAATAAGAGGAATGGGCTGAAGTTTTGTTCATTTTGTTCTATTTTAACCAAGTTGTAATCGAATGTATAGGGATGCTGGAGGATAGGATTAGGCCCCAAACACTTAGTTTAATTTTGTTATATTTAAATCCAATAAGCAATTAGTTGTTGGGTGCACAAATCAAGATTATAAAGGGCGTTGAAGCATTCAAATAGTATGGGCTGAAACATATAAGAAATGGGTGCATATGAGGTGCACAAATCACTACTTTATTTAGTTTAGAAGAAGTAAATCTTGATTTTTATTTCTGAAGGTGACTCTTGGGTTTTATGTGTTAGTATTGTAATCATATTTTTATTAATTTTAGATAAGGTAATTAGTTTAGGCACTCGACAAGGCAATAAGTGCAGCCACTAGGTTTTGATGATAGTTTATTGTGGCTTTTGTCTTACTTGTAGTCAGCCTAATCAAGCGTTTATGTATATATATGGAACAAATTGCATAATAAAAGGAGAGATGCATTTTGTTGAAAAATCAAACTTTGTGTATTTGTGAGATTTCTCTCTCTTTGTGATTCTAGATTGAACCACACTTATAATCTTATCAAGAAATCATATTTCTTTGTGCTGATCATTCACTTAAGGCTTACCATTTATTCTTGTCTATAGAAGTAAGAGTGTGCCACCATTCCATTTCTACCTTAACCACATTTTTTATTTATTCTTGTTACAATTCTGCTCTATTTTTCTTTGTTACTTCCATCCTTGCAACTTTGCAATTTCGATTCTAAAATTCACACAATTGTTATTTTAACAATGATATGCAAAAACATAAAAAAATCATGCATTTGATAGTCCTTAGTGAGCCCTAGCATAAAAGATTTAATGTGTTGTCTATTATTGGCCGACAATGGTCAAAGACATTGAAAAGTTTGTAAAGAAATGCAACAAAGGCAAAAAAACACGACGATGTGCACCTAACGTCTTGAACAGAGTTATCCATGCTTTCTTAGACCATTTACCATCGCCCCCGATCAGTTGAAGTAACTAATAGTGTAGTAGACTATTTCACTAAATGGGTGAACATAGAGCCGCTCGTCTAAAGAACAAAAAATAATGTGATTGGGTTATTTTAGATGAGTATCTTGACAAGGTTCAACATTCCTCAAGCCATAGTCACATACAATAGCACCTAGTTCATAGACAACACCACCAACAGTTTCCTCCAAGAGCTACATGTTAAACACCACTTTACCTCAAACGAGCATCCTCATATGTAACACCCCGAGATTTTAAACAGTGCGAGTGTATTTTTTTTTTCAACTAAAATTAAGAAAGGAATTTTCAGAATTAATTCGAAAGAATTAAAATAAAATTAAAGGATTTAAAAAATTTAAGTCAATTCTTAAAATAATACGTCGTAATTCAAATGACGAACGTAATTAAATAATTACATCATAAATATAACTAAGTAGTTAAAATTTTGGGAATTAATACTTCTAGTATAATAAAAGATAATACATCACAAAAGACGGTGTCATAACATCTCAAAAAAAAAAATATCAGAGTGCTGAAAAGATGAGCAAACAAGAGATACAATAATTCCAAATTAAATAATTACATTCCCCGAGCTCAAGACCCTATACAACAAGTCTAAACTGATTATGCACTAAAGCTACAATAGCAAGGGTTCCCTCCGCATCCCATACAAGTCTCGTCTGGCTCCGCAGCTCGCCTCGATGTGACGTCCTCCTCCTCATCATACAGGGAAGGATCAGTCTCCTCCGAAGTCAGATCTATCCACGATCTGGGTCGCTTCGGTGGCGCTGGAATCTCAAAACAATCATCCGATGTCCTAAATGGACTCGGAATATCAACTGCTACTAGCGTCTGTCCTTTATTCTTCTCTCCCGCCTCGGGTTCATGCATAGCCCCTCCAGCTACCGGGTTAGGAGTCACCACACCTACCGTGGCCTCCGTCTCAACCCCTCCAGTCGGCTCCTTCGCGTCCTCAAAAACTTCGTACTCCTCCAATATCAATTTGGAAGTTATCGGAAAATCAATCCTCGCGTGAGTGTGCTCTACGAAATCCACTACCCCGTCGGTCCTGCAAGTCCTCGCCAATCTCCCCGTGTAAGTCGCCCTACTTGAGACGGGGTCGTATACCCAAGCAGTAGGTAAATGACGGTCAAGGAAATCTAGCGACGCTTCCTGTAAGACCCTTAATTTTGAAATTAAAATTATGGATCAAATATTAAGTGTATTTTCGGGATATTTGTAAAATATTTAATATATGTATGTTTTGAATAAATCAATATATATAAATATTTATTTTTGAAGATATATTAAGATTATTGAATGAAGAGTAAATTAATTTAATTACGAGTAATTAAATTAACGGACAGTTAATTAAGGGATTATCGGCTAATTGTGACGAGACTGGTTAAGTGCTGAGGATCAGACAAGTGTCGGGTGAGGTGGCACCCACACAAGCCTATAAATAGGAGTGAGAAGGATGGGTAAAATCAGAACACCATTCCTCCTCCCTCACTGCCCATATTGCATATAACAGTATCCCTTCCCTCCCATTCTGTTTTCTGTTCCAGTCCGTTTAAAAGAAAAAAAGAGGGAGTTCCTCAAAAGTGACATTAATTGGAAATCTAAGCACCAAACTAGAAAACCCCCAGTACAAAAGTTGTTCCCCTCATCATTCCAAAGCTAGAGATCCTATTTTCGTAGTAGCAAATGCAAGCGGGAGTTTTGCCGATTTTTGACGCGTAAAAGGGAACGAAAACAGAAACGTGAGAAGCAGCAGAAATGCAACAAGGGTAAGGGCACCTTCCACTTTCTAGTTGCATTTTAGGATTGTAAATGTATGTTTGAGGTGTGATCATATTTAAGTTTCTGTTTTGAAAAAGAAACTGTTTTACATGACATTTTGAAAGGTGAAAGAAAATGCATTCTGTTGAGGTTTTAGAAATCTGCGATATGCTGTTTTGGGTGGTTATTCCAATGCTGTTTTGTTTATGTGGGAAAGTTGAAAAATGCATTGCATGTTATTTTGAAGATGATTAAAAAGCATATTCATAAAACTATTTTGAATATTGTTATAAAATGCGAAAATGCATTCTGTTGGTGACTTACTGCTATGTGATGGTTGTTGTTTGGCTGAATGTATGAATGTTATTCTGCTTGTGTGAGAAAGGCTCAAAATGTAAACGTTTGGAAATGCATGTTCTGTTTTGAGTTTGATATTCTGTTTGGGGGATTTAAGCAAAACTGTGATGTTGCATTTGGTGTTGATGATTCTGTATCTGTTCTGTTGATGAAAATCTGGTGTTGCTGATGATTCAAAAGAAAAGGGATTTTAAATAATGAAAGTGTTTTTCTGGAAAAGTGCTGAATCTTTTTTGATGTTTTGTTGATTTTTCAAAAGAAACAGTTTGAAATGTGTTGAAGTCTTAGGAAAATTTCACTGATTTCGAAGGTGTATTCGAATACAACATGAGTGTATTCGAATACAACCTGCCAAGCTTCTGTTTTACTTAAGTTTTCAAACTTGTATTCGAATACAGGCCCCTGTATTCGAATACAGAGGAAGGATTTTTTCTTCTGACTTAGCATCTGTATTCGACTATGACTCTCTCGTATTCGAATACAGAAGTTAAATTTTAACACTATATTCGCATCTATATTCGACTACGACAGTCTCGTATTCGAATACAGGATGCTGACTTTCACAATTTTGCTTATGTATTTGAAAACAAGGGAGCTGTATTCAAATACAGATTCGGATTTTTCCAGAAACTCAGTTTTTAGCTTCTGTATTCGAATACAAGGAAGCTATATTCGAATACAGATTCGTGTTTTCTAGAAAATCAAGTTTTAAACTCTGTCATGTGAACTTTAAAGTGTTAATGATTGTTTGACTGTTTAATCATGATTGTGATGATGATATTGATTGTGTTGAGATGTTTTGAAAAATGATGGAAAGGTTGAAATTTCGTGATAATGCATACTATTTCAGTGAAGGGAAACCACTGCATATTCATGCATTTGCACAATCAAGTGGTACCCGCGATGGGCCACAGAGTAATGCGTAAACGTGCTGATCTGTTGAGCGATTGCACGAGCGCTGGTCTGTTGAGCGACTGCACTGGTATTGACCTGTTGAGCGATTGTACCCTGAAATGCGCAAAAACGTGCTGATCTGTTGAGCGATTGCACGAGTGCTGGTCTGTTGAGCGACTGCACAAGTGCTGGTCTGTTGAGCGACTGCACTGGTGCTGATCTGTTGAGTGTTTGCACCTTAGTCTTGAGGGCCGTTAAAGTCAAACATATTTAAATTGTGCTGGTCTATTAAGCGACTACAACTTGGTAATTCCAAGAAATTGTATACATGAGCATATACATATTGCATCGGGGGATTGACCGGTGGGTCACGAAATTGGTTATGTGACGATTATTGGAAAGTGATGTGTGTGAGTATTTTATGAAATCTGAATTTCTGATAAATGATTGTGATTGCTGAAGTGTTGGCTGTACTTACAATATATTTCTCATATTAATGGGTTTTTGTTTTGAAAAGGCATATATGTCATGAAATTTCAAAATGAGCATCTTTATTCTTCATCGTTGTCATATGTTATACCATGGGTGTATCTGTTCTGTGATATAAATGCTATGTGAATATTTGTTAATTTCGGTCGGTGACCCTTTACTATTATATGTGGAATTTGGGCTTTGCCCTCATATGCCCCCCAAACCCATGACACCCGTGGGACCCGAGACAACGGAAACGTCGCTCGACTACATTGATCATTTCGTGCCTATTGCTTGGGTATACGACCCCACCTCAAGCAGGGCTACATACACGGGGCGATTGAAGAGGATCTGTAGGACCAATGGAGTGGTGCACTACGTGGAGCACAGCTATGCGAGGATTGACTTAGTGCATGATCAGTTAGACTTGATGTATAGGATTTGAGCTGGAAATGTAATTTGTTTATTTTGGAAATTATTGTACAACTTTCCGCTAAACTATGCACTCTGATATTTTCTATTGGGATGATTATGACATTGTTATCCTTTGAAAATATATTAATGTTTATTGTTAAATTTCCACAATTAAGTACTTAGTGATATTACGATGTACTAATCCACGACGTACTATTTTTAAGAAACAGATTAAAGGAAACTTTTTATTTCGATTCTTTTGAAGTGATGAATTGGAAAATTATTTTAATTAATAATTTAAAAAAAAATACACTCGCGCTGTGTTTTAAACTCGGGGTGTTACAAATGTGGTATCAGAGCATTTGGTTAAAGTTTTGGGTTAAAGCTCTGGTTAAAGCTGATCATGCATAGGAGCAAGTAGTTAAAGTGTCAAGTCTTGTGTAAGTTGTGGTGTGACTGAAGTGATGATGGTTTTGAAGGAAACAATGCCTCCACGAAGAGACGACACCACAAGAGCCAATGTCAGCCAGGAAGATAGGATGGCTGAGGCGATGAATAACATGGCTGCGTCTGTTTATACACAAACGGCTGCAAAGACTCAATGAGATATGGAGAAGAGAGAAAGAGAGATTCGCGCTGCTGAATCTAGAGGACTAGAGGATTTTCGTCGTCATAATCCTCCCAAGTTCAAGGGCGATGAGGGTCCAGAAAGAGCGGACTAGTGGATTCAAGAGATGGAGAAAATCTTCGAGATGATTAATTGCCGAGTAGCGGTAAAGGTCAACTATGCCACGTATCTACTGATAGCGGATGCAGAGTATTGGTGGAGAAGTACAAGACTACTGATGGGGTCAACTCAAGAGAAGGTGAACTGGGAGTCGTTCAAAAAGAAGTTTTTGGACAAATACTTCCCGATGAGCACTAGGACCATGATGGGTGACGATTTTCTGAAATTGCACCAGGGAAACATGACGGTGGGAGAATATGCAGCTAAGTTTGAATCGCTATCAAGGCATTTCAGATTTTTCCAGGAAGAAGTTGATGAACAGTTTATGTGTCATCGCTTTCAAAATGGACTGAAGTTTGAGATTCAAGACAAGGTCTTGCCTTTGGGAATTCAACGTTTCCAAGTATTAATGGAGAAGTGTAGAGAGGTTTAAGAGATGAAGAACAGGAGGGCCAACAGAGGAGGGAACTTTTATTCAGGAGGGCCTAGTCGGATGCACTATCAGAACAATAGAGGAAAGCAAGTGGCTAAGCCGTACAACCGGCCACAAAACAACAAGAGAGGCCAGAATCGGCTGGGAAATCAAAATTTTGGACGACAATTGGGACAAGGAGTCTGGTGTTATAGATAAGGACAATTGGGACAAGGACATATTGCTACTGCTTGTACCGCAAGGGATCTGATGTGTTTCAACTGCCAGAAATCGGGACACGTGGTGAGGGATTGCCGGGTTCCAAAGGTGGAACCAACAGTGAACGCGACTAGGGCTACTCGTCCTACTGCTAGAGGCCGCGTCTATCACATGAGTCAAGCCCCAAACTTAATCCAGCAAGATTGTGAGATTGCAGGTTACACACTCTTTCATTGCTATGGACTGTGTGCATCGTTTGAAGTTTTCTGTATCTGCTTTGCCTTTTGATTTGGTTGTTTCCACACCTGCTAAGACTTTGACTGTAGACTCTGCATGTTTACACTGTACTGTAACAATTCAGAATAGAGATTTCTTGGTTAATTTAATCTGTCTACCCCTACAATTACTCAAGATCATTTTCGGTGTGGATTGGATGACGTATAATTACGTAGTCTTGGATTGCGCTCGAAAATTAGTTCTTTTACCCGAACCTGGAGTCGTTCGGTATTTGGCTGCTAACAAACTCGAAGTATTTATGAGAGAAGGAACTCAGGAATTTTTATCATTGGCTAACGTGGAGACCAAGATGGATGTGAACATAGAAGATGTGGTGTTAGTCAAAGAATTTTCGGACGTATTTCCATCAGAAATTCCGGTATTACCCCGGTAAGATAGGTGGAGTTCTTCATTGATTTGCACCCAGGAACTGGACCTATTTCAATTGCGCCGTACCGGATGTCGCCATTGGAATTAAGCGAGCTTAAGGGTTAAATTGAAGGCTTATTGGAGAAAGGATTTATCAGACCAAGCGTGTCGCCATGGGGAGCTCCGGTGTTGTTGGTTAAGAAGAATGATGGAAGTTCACGCTTATGTGTGGACTATCGGCAACTTAACAAGGTCACTATTAAGAATCGCTATCCTTTACCACGCATCGATGATTTGATGGATCAATTGAGGGGAGCCGCGATGTTTTTAAAGATCGATTTGAAGTCAGGATACCATCAGATTTGAGTAAGAGAAGGAGATATTCAAAAGACTGCTTTCAGGACCCGTTACAAACATTATGAATATCTCGTTATGCCGTTTGGAGTTACGAATGCACCAGCAATCTTCATGGACTATATGAATAGGATCTTCAGCCCATTCCTGGATAAATTCGTGGTGGTGTTCATCGATGATATTTTGATTTATTCAAAGGATGAAGAAGAACATGAAGAGCACTTCCGCCAAGTTCTTGAAGTCTTACGCGAGAAGCAACTGTATGCCAATTTGTTGAAGTGCGAGTTTTGGCTAAAGAAAGTGAACTTCTTGGGACATGTGATAACAAAAGAAGGAATTGTTGTGGATCCGGCAAAGATTGAGACAATTCTTGCCTGGAAACAGCCCCAGACTATCACAGACATACGTAGTTTTGTCGGACTGGCAGGATACTACAGGAGATTTATCAAAGGATTTGCTAAAATTGTAGCTCCTTTGACATAACTTACCAGAAAGAATCAACCGTTTGCATGGACAGAGAAGTGTGAGGAAAATTTTCGGTTGCTTAAAGAAAAGATGACAACCTCACCAATATTGGTTTTTCCACAGTCGGAGGAACCATATGAAGTTTACTGTGATGCATCTCACCAAGGTCTGGGATGTGTTTTGATGCAACACAAGAAAGCTCTAGCCTACGCATCAAGGCAGTTGAAAACTCACAAACGAAATTACCCTACTCATGATTTAGAGCTTGATGCAGTAGTGTTTGCGTTAAAAGTCTGGAGACACTACTTATATGGATGCACGTTCACGGTGTTTAGTGACCACAAAAGTTTGAAGTATATGTTCGACCAGAAAGAATTGAACATGCGATAGAGGAGATGGATGGAGACTCTAAAGGATTTTGACTTTTCACTGCAGTACCACCCTGTAAAGGCCAATGTGGTGGCTGATGCATTAACTAGGAAAAGTGTGTCAGTATCTTCAATGATAATGGCTAGACAACAAGAGTTGTGGGAAGCATTTTGAGACCTACATCTGGACGTAAAGTTTGCACCAGGAAATTTAAAGTGTGGAATGATAACGATTTCGAGTGGTTTACTTGAGGAGATTGCAGACTTGCAAGATGACGCATTGATCCAAGAAAAGAGGAATGTGATAGCGCAAGGACAGACAACTGAGTTCAGCGTCGGAACAGATAATATTCTTAGATGTAATGGAAGAGTTTGTGTACCGGAAGTTGCAGAGATGAGAAAAGCGATATTGGAAGAGGCTCATAAGAGTAAGTTGAGTATTCATCCTGGAGCGACCAAGATGTACCAGGATTTAAGACAGAATTACTGGTGGCCAGGAATGAAGAGGGACGTAGCGGAGTATGTATCGGCTTGTTTAACTTGTCAGAAAGCGAAAGTGGAACATCAACAACCTGTTGGAATGTTGCAACCTCTGAATATACCGGAATGGAAGTGGGACAACATTTCCATGGATTTTATAATAGGATTGCCCAAGACAAGGAAAAAGAATGATTCAATTTTGGTAATAGTGGATCGATTGACAAAGTCCGCACATTTCTTACCATTAAGGACCACCTACAAAGTAGATAAGCTGACGGAAATTTACATCGCTAAGATTGTGAGGTTACACGGCGTTCCATCGAGTATAGTATCGGACCGCGACGCAAAGTTCACATCTCATTTTTGGGGAGCACTGCATGAAGCTTTAGGAACGAAGCTGAAATTGAGTCCCGCTTACCATCCACAAACAGATGGACAGACTGAAAGAATAAACCAATCCTTGGAAGATCTGTTGAGAGCATGTGTGTTGGATGACAGAGGAAACTGGGATGAGGTGTTGCCATTGATTGAGTTTACTTACAACAACAGCTTTCACGCAAGTATTGGAATGGCACCCTATGAGGCTTTATATGGACGCAAGTGTCAGACGCCTTTATACTGGTATAAGGACGGGGAAAGTATGATTGTTGGACCTGAGATGGTGGAACAGACCACAGAGAAAATCAAGAGGATACAAGAGAAATTGAAGATTTCAGAGGATCGTCAGAAGAGTTATGCGGACATGCGTCGCAGACCTCTGGAATTCGAGCATGGTGAGCATGTATTTCTAAGGGTCACGCCTACAACGGGAGTTGCCAGAGCTATTAACTCAAGAAAGTTGACTCCGAAATTTATTGGACCATACCAGATCACTGCACATATTGGACCATTGGCTTATCAGATCGCTTTACCTCCTATACTGTCCAATATTCACGACATATTTCATGTGTCGCAGTTAAGGAAATACATTGCAGACCCGTCACATGTGATCGAACCAAATACAATTCAGCTGAAGGATAACTTGTCATTTGAAGTATTCCCTATAAGGATTGAAGACAGGAAGATTAAACAGTTGAGGAACAAGGAAGTCCCACTAGTCAAAGTAATTTGGAATCCGACTACTGGAGACGCGACTTGGGAATTGGAGAGTAAGATGAGGGAACAATATCCTCAGTTGTTTATTAACATGTAGTTTCGAGGACGAAACTAATTTAAGGGGGGTAGTAATGTAAGACCCTTAATTTTTAAATTAAAATGATGGAATTAATATTAAGTGTATTTTGGGGATATTAGTAAAATATTTATTATATGTATGTTTTGAGTAAATATATATATATATATATATAAATATTTATTTTTGAAGATATATTAAGATTATTGGATTAAGAATAAATTAAATTAATTACGAGTAATTAAATTAACGGACAATTAATTAAGGGATTATCAGCTAATTGCGACGAGACGGGTGAAGTGTTGAAAATCAGACAACTGTCGGGTGAGGTGGCACCCACACAAGCCTATATATAGGAGTGAGAAGGATGGTGAAATCAGAACACCATTCCTGCTCCCTCACTGCCGATACTGCATGTAACAGTATCGCTTCCCTCCCATTCTGTTTATGTTCCAGTCCGTTCGAAAGAGAGAAAAGAGGGAGTTCCTCAAAGTGACATTAATTGAAAAATCCAAGCACCAAACCAAAAAACCCCCAGTACAAAAGTTGTTCCCCTCATCATTCCGAAGCTAGAAAACCAAGTTTCGTAGCAGCAAACGCAGGCGGGAGTTTCGCCGATTTTCAACGCGTGAACGGAAATGAAAACAGAAACGTGAGAAGTAGCAGAAACGCAACAAGGGTAAGGGCACCTTCCACTTTCTAGTTGCATTAGGGCTGTAAATGCATAACTATCATGACATTACTGATGTTTTCATCATTGTTTAAAAAGAAAACTGTTTTGCAATGACATTTTGAAAGAAATGAAGAAAATGCATTTTGTTGGTGGTTTTAATAATCTGTGATGTGTGCTGTTCTGGTTGTTGCTTCAAGGCTGTTTTGTTCATGTGGGAAAGTTGAAAAATGTCTTGCATATTATTTTGAAGAGGATTAAAATACATATTTTCAAAACTATTGTGCTGGTTGTATAAAATGCGAAAATACACTCTGTTGGTGTTTTGGTGTATGTGAAGCTTGCTGTTTGGCTGAAGTGTACTAATGATGTTCTGTTTGTGTGAGAAAGCTGGAAATGCTTTGCATGTTATTCTGTTTGTGTGTGAAAGCTGAAATGCTTTGCATGTTGTTCTGTTTGTGTGAGAAAGCTGGAAATGCTTTGCATGTGTTTGAGAAATGATCAGAGTGTAAATGGTTAAAAATGTCACTTGTTGTGGTTGACATTCTGTTTGAGTGGTTTAAGCAAAACTGTGATGAATGATCTGGTGTTGCTGATGATTTCAAAATAAAAGGGTTTTAAATGATGAAAGTGTTTTTCTCGAAAAAAATTGTTATTGATGAAAATGCCTGAGTTTTATGGTTCAAGAGAGTACATAATTTGTTTGGGGTTGTGCTTGTTTTTCAAAGGCAAAAGATTGAAAATGTGTTGTAGTTTTTAAGGAAAAGTTCACTGAATTCGAAGGTGTATTCGAATACAACATGAGTGTACTCGAATACAACCTGCTAAGCTTCTATTTTACTCAAGTTTTCAAACTTGTATTCGAATACGGGCCCCTGTATTCGAATACAGAGGAAGGATTTTTGCTTCTGACTTAGCATCTGTATTCAACTACGACTTTGTCGTATTCGAATACAGAAGTGAAATTTTAACACTGTATTTGCATCTGTATTCGACTACGACAGTCTCGTATTCGAATACATGATGCTAACTTTCACAATTTTTGCTTCTGTATTCGAATACAAGGAAGCTGTATTCGAATACAGATTCATGTTTTCCAGAAAATCAAGTTTTAAACTCTGTCATGTGAACTTTAAAGTGTTGGGGAAGGTTTGAAACGATTTAAAATGGAGTTTTTGAATAGTTTTGAAGAGGAGATGATGATGTTTTGGAAACCTTTAATGACCTGGGAGAAAATGCTGCATTTACAATGTTTTGTCTTCTGTATTCGACTACAGGCAGGCTGTATTCGAATACAGAATGATGAATTTGCAGTTTCATGCTGCTGTATTCGAATACAAAGGGGTTGTATTCGAATACAGATTCGGGTTTTTAAGAAATTCCAAATTTTTCAACATTGTTTATAAACCCTAAGTGTTCGGGAATATTGGGAAGGTTTGTGATGAATTAAAATGGAATTTTTGTGATAGTTTTAAGTGGTGGTGATGAAGTTTTTGAGACTTTACTAATGTAATGAAAAGTACTGGTTTGTACTGTGACAACCTCTGTATTCGAATACAAGGAAACTGTATTCGAATACAATGTGTTAATTATGCACTGTTTTTGGCTTCTGTATTCGAATACAGAGAAGCTGTATTAGACTACATATTCGTATTTTTCAGAAATCTTAGTTTTAAACACTATTTTATGAATTTTAAGAGTTGGGGGAAAGACTTATGATAATTAAGAATGGAATTATGAGATAATGCAAAGTGTTAATGATTGCTTGACTATTTAATCATGGTTGTGATGATGATGATATTGACTGTGTTGAGATGTTTTGAAAAATGATGGAAAGGTTGAAATTTCCTGATAATGCATACTGTTTCAGTGTAGAGAAAACACTGCATATTCATGCATTGCATAGTCAAGTGGTACCCGCGATGGGCCACAGAGTAAAGCGTAAACGTGCTGATCTATTGAGCGATTGCACGAGTGCTGGTCTGTTGAGCGACTGCACTGGTACTGATCCTTTGAGCGATTGTACCCTGAAATGCGTAAAACGTGCTGATCTGTTGAGCGATTGCACGAGTGCTGGTCTGTTGAGCGACTTCACTGGTACTGATCTGTTGAGCGATTGTACCTGAGTATATGTCAAACGTGCTGGTCTATTGAGCGACTGCACGAGTGCTGGTCTGTTGAGCGACTGCACTAGTGCTGATCTGTTGAGCGATTGCACCCTGGTCTTGAGGGCCGTTAAAGTCAAAACATATTTAAATTGTGCTGGTCTGTTGAGCGACTGCACCTTGGTAATTCCAAGAAATTGTATACATGAGTATATACATATTGCATCGGGGGATTGACCGGTGGGTCACGATTTTGTGATATGATGATTATTGGAAAGTGATGTGTGTGAGTACTTTAAAAAATCTGAATTTATGATAAATGTGTGTTATTGTTGAAGTGTTGGCTGTACTTACAACATATTTCCTATATTAATTAGTTGCTGTTTTGAAAAGGCAAATATGTCATGAAAATTCAAAATGAGCATTTTTATTTTTCATCATTGTCATATGTTATACCATGGGTGTATTTGTTCTGTGATATAACTGTTATGTGTTTAATTGTTAATTTCGGTTGGTGACCCTTTACTATGATATGTGGAATTTGGGCTTTGCCCTCAGATGCCCCCCAAACCCATGCCACCCATGGGTCCCGAGACGACGGAAACGTCGCTCGACTTCATTGATCGTTATGTGCCTACTGCTTGGGTATACGACCCCATCTCAAGCAGGGCTACGTACATGGGGAGATTGAAGAGGACTTGTAGGACCAATGGAGTGGTGCACTACGTGGAGCACAGCTATGCGAGGATTGACTTTCCTGTGCCTTCCCGTTTGGTATTGGAGGCGCACGGAATTTTTGATGATGCGGAGGAGCCATCTAGAGGGGTTGAGACGGAGGCCACCATTGGAATGGTGACTCCTAACCCGGTGATTGGTGGGGATGTACGTGATTCTGAGGCAAAAGAGAAGAACGAAGAGTCGAAGCCAGTAGCAGCTGATATTCCGGGTCCGTCTAGGATATCCGATGATTGTTATGAGATTCCGGCACCGCCGAAGCGACTGAGACTGTGCATTGATCTGACTTCGGAGGAGACTGATCCCTCTTTGTATGATGAGGAGGAGGAGGTTACATCGAGGAGAGCGGCGGAGTCGGATGAGACTTGTTTGGGATGTGGAGGAAATCCGTGCTACTGTAGCTTTAGTGCATGATCGGTTAGATTTGATGTATAGGATTTTGAGCTGGAAAATGTAATTTGTTTTATTTTGGAAATTATTGTACTACTTTTCCGCTAAAGTATTCCGCACTCTGATATTTTCTTTTGGTATGATATGACAGTGATCTTTTGAAATGTATTTAGGTTTATTATTAATTTCCAAAGATAAGTATTTAGTGACATTTATGATGAAACTAATTAATTACGTTCATCGATTAAATTACGACGTGCCATTTTATGAAATGAATTGGTGATAACTTTATTTTAATTCTTTTTGAATTAAATATGGAAAATCAATTTAATTATTGATTTAAAAAAAAAAAAAAATACACTCGCGCTGTGTTTTAAACTTGGGGTGTTACATTTTGAGTCTTTATCTGATCATGCATAGGAGCAAGTAGTTAAAGTGTCAAGTCTTGTGTAAGTTGTGGTGTGACTGAAGTGACGATGGTTTTGTAAAAAACAATGCCTCCACGAAGAGACGACACCACAAGAGCCAATGTCAGCCGGTAAGATAGGATGGCTGAGGCGATGAATAACATGGCTGCGTCTGTTGCTGCACAGACGGCTGCAAAGACTCAACGAGATCTTGAGAAGAGAGAAAGAGAGATTCGTGCTTCTGAATCTAGAGGACTAGAGGATTTTCGTCGTGATAATCCTCTGAAGTTCAAGGGTGATGAGGGTCCAAAAAGAGCGGATTAGTGGATTCAAGAGATGGGGAAAATCTTCGAGATGATTAATTGTCGGGCAGCGGTGAAAGTCAACTATGCCACGTATCTACTGATAGGGGATGCAGAGTATTGGTGGAGAAGCACAAGACTACTGATGGGGTCAGCCCAAGAGGAGGTCAACTGGGAGTCGTTCAAAAAGAAGTTTTTGGACAAATACTTCCAAATGAGCACTAGGACCAAGTTGGGTGACGATTTTCTGAAATTGCACCAGGGAAATATGACGGTGGGAGAATATGCGGCTAAGTTTGAATCCCTGTCAAGACATTTCAGATTTTTCCGGGAAGAAGTTGATGAACAGTTTATGTGCCACCGCTTTCAAAATGGACTGAAGTATGAGATTCAAGATTCGGTCCTACCCTTGGGGATTCAACGTTTCCAAGTGTTAGTGGAGAAGTGTAGAGAGGTTGAAGAGATGAAGAACAGGAGGCCCAACAGAGGAGGGAACTTTAATTCTGGAGGGCCTAGTCGGATGCACTATTAGAACAACAGAGGAAAGCAAGTGGCTAAGCCGTATAACCGGCCACAAAACAACAAGAGAGGCCAGAATCGGCCGGGAAATCAGAATTTTGGACGGCAATTGGGACAAGGAGTCCGGTGTTATCGATGTGGGAAAGAAGGACAAATTGGTACTGCTTGTACCACAAGGGATCTTATGTGTTTCAATTGCCATAAACCGGGACACGTGGCGAGGGATTGCCGGGTTCCGAAGGTGGAACCAACAGTGAACGCAACTAGGGCCACCCGTCCTACTGCTAGAGGACGCGTCTATCACATGGGTGCTGAAGCTGGGAGTCTAGCCCCAACTTTAATCCAGAAAGATTGTGAGATTGCAGGTAACACCCTAACTGCACTTTTTGATTCGGGGGCAACCCACTCTTTCATTGCTATGGAATGTGTGCATCTTTTGAAGTTATCTTTGTCTGCTTTACCTTTTGATTTGTTTGTTTCCACACCTGCTAAGACTTTGACCGTAAACTCTGCATGTTTACATTGTACTGTAACGATTCAGAATAGGGATTTCTTGGTTAATTTAATCTGTCTACCCCTACCATCACTCGAGATCATTCTCAGCACGGATTGGATGACATATAATTACGTAGTCTTGGATTGCGCTCGAAAATTAGTTCTTCTCCCCAAACCTGGAGTCGTTTGGTATTTGGCTGCTAACAAACTCGAAGTATCTTTGAGAGAGGGAACTCAGGAATTTTTATCATTGGCTAACGTGGAGACCAAGATGGATGTGAACATAGAAGATGTGGTGTTAGTCAAAGAATATTCGGACGTATTTCCAACAGAAATTCCAGGATTACCCTCAGTAAGAGAGGTAGAGTTCTTCATTAATTTGCAACCAGGAACTGGACCTATTTCAATTGCGCCGTATCGGATGTCGCCATTGGAATTAAGCGAGCTTAAGGGTCAAATTAAAGGTTTATTGGAGAAAGGATTTATTAGACCAAGTGTGTCGCCATGGGGAGCTCCGGTGTTGTTGGTTAAGAAGAAGGATGGAAGTTCACGCTTATGTGTGGATTATCGGCAACTACACAAGGTGACTATTAAGAATCGTTATCCTTTACGAGGCATCGATGATTTGATGGATCAATTGAGGGGAGTCGCGGTGTTTTCAAAGATCGATTTGAAGTTAGGATACCATCAAATTCGAGTAAGAGAAGGAGATATTCAAAAGACTACTTTCAGGACCCGTTACAAACATTATGAATATCTCGTTATGCCATTTGGAGTTACGAATGCACTAGCGATTTTCATGGACTATATGAATAGAATCTTCAGCCCATTCCTTGATAAATTCGTGGTGGTGTTCATCGATGATATTTTGATTTATTCAAAGGATGAAGAAGAACATGAAGAGCACCTACGCCAAGTTCTTGAAGTCTTACGCGAGTAGCAACTGTATGCCAATTTTTCGTAGTGTGAGTTTTGGCTAGAGAAAGTGAACTTCTTGGGACATGTGATAACGAAAGAAGGAATCGTTGTCGATCCGGAAAAGATTGAGACAATTCTTGCCTGGAAATAGCCTCAGACTATCACAGACATACGGAGTTTTGTCGGACTAGCAGGATACTACAGAAGATTTATTGAAGGATTTGCTAAGATTGTAGCTCCTTTGACACAACTCACCAGAAAGATTCAGCCGTTTGAATGGACGGAGAAGTGTGAGGAAAATTTTTAGTTGCTTAAGGAAAAGTTGAGAACCTCACCAGTATTGGTTTTGCCACAGCCAGAGGAACCATATGAAGTATACTGCGATGCATCTCAGCAAGGTCTGGGATGTGTACTGATGCAACACAAGAAAGCTGTAGCCTACGCCTCAAGGCAGTTGAAAACTCACGAACGAAACTATCCTACTCATGATTTAGAGCTTGCTGCAGTAGTGTTTGCGTTTAAGGTCTGGAGGCACTACTTATATGGATGCACATTCACGGTGTTCAGTGACCATAAAAGTTTGAAGTATCTGTTCGATCAGAAAGAATTGAACATGCGGCAGAGGAGATGGATGGAGACTCTCAAGGATTTTGATTTTTCATTACACTACCACCCTGGAAAGGCCAATGTGGTGGCTGATGCACTAAGTAGGAAAAGTGTGTCAGTATCTTCAATGATAACGGCCAGACAACAAGAGTTGTGGGAAGCATTTAGAGATCTACACTTGGACGTAAAGTGTGCAGCAGGAATTTTAAAGTGTGGAATGATAACAATTTCGAGTGGTCTACTTGAGGAGATTGCAAGCTTACCAGATGAAGCATTGATCCAAGAAAAGAGGAATTTGATAGCGCAAGGATAGACAACTGAGTTCAGCGTCAGAACAGATAATATTCTGAGATGTAATGGAAGAGTTTGTGTACCGGAAGTTGCAGAGATGAGAAGAGCGATTTTGGAAGAGGCTCATAAGAGTAAGTTGAGTATTCATCCTGGAGCGACCAAGATGTACCAGGATTTAAGACAGAATTAGTGGTGGCCAGGAATGAAGAGGGACGTAGCGGAGGATGTATCAACTTGTTTAACTTGTCAGAAAGCGAAAGTGGAACATCAACGACCTGTTGGAATGTTGTAGCCTCTGGATATACCGGAATGGATGTGGGACAACATTTCCATGGATTTTATTACAGGACTGCACAAGACAAGGAAAAAGAATGATTCAATTTGGGTAATAGTGGATCGATTGACAAAGTCTGCACATTTCTTACTTGTCAAGTCCACTTACAAAGTAGATAAGCTGACAGAAATCTACATCGCTGAGATTGTGTGGTTACACGGCGTTCCATCGGGTATAGTGTCGGACCGTGACCCAAAGTTCACATCTCATTTTTGGGGAGCGTTGCATAAAGCTTTGGGAATGAAACTGAAATTGAGTTCCGCTTACCATCCACAAACAGATGGGCAAACCGAGAGAACAAATCAGTCCTTGGAAGATCTGTTGAGAGCATGTGTGTTGGATGACAGAGGAAACTGGGATGAGGTGTTGCCATTGATTGAGTTTACTTACAACAACAGTTTTCACGCAAGTATTGGAATGGCACCCTATGAGGCTTTATGTGGACGCAAGTGTTAGACGCCTTTATGCTGGTATAAGGACGGAGAAAGTATGATTGTTGGACCTGAGATGGTGGAACAGACCATAGAGAAAATCAAGAGGATACAAGAGAAAATGAAGATTTCGCTAGATCGTTAGAAGAGTTATGCGGACAAGCGTCGCAGACCTTTGGAATTCGAGCAGGGTGATCATGTATTTCTGAGGGTCA
Source organism: Cicer cuneatum (assembly GCA_037974295.1). Taxonomy (NCBI): domain Eukaryota; kingdom Viridiplantae; phylum Streptophyta; class Magnoliopsida; order Fabales; family Fabaceae; genus Cicer; species Cicer cuneatum. Next base: position 35,705,508 of record JBBPBO010000003.1, on the reverse strand, counting down.
CGCCTACCACTGGTGTTGGCAGAGCTATTAAGGGTCACGCTTAATATATGTATGTTTTGAGTAAATATATATATATATATAAATATTTATTTTTGAAGATATATTAAGATTATTGAATGAAGAGTAAATGAATTTAATTACGAGTAATTAAATTAACGGACAGTTAATTAAGGGATTATCGGCTAATTGCGATGAGACTGGTTAAGTGCTGAGAATTAGACAAGTGTCGGGTGAGGTGGCACCCACACAAGCCTATAAATAGGAATGAGAAGGATGGGTGAAATTAGAACACCATTCCTCCTCCCATACTGCATGTAACAGTATCGCACTGGTCTGTTGAGCGATTGCACGAGTGCTGGTCTGTTGAGCGACTGCACTGGTACTGATCTGTTGAGTGATTGTACCTGAGTATATGTCAAACGTGATGGTCTATTGAGCGACTGCACTGGTGCTGATCTGTTGAGCGATTGCACCCTGGTCTTGAGGACCGTTAAAGTCAAACATATTTAAACTGTGCTGGACTGTTAAGCGACTGCACCTTGGTAATTCCAAGAAATTGTACACATCAGCATATACATATTGCATCGGGGGATTGACCGGTGAGTCACGAAATTGGTTATGTGATGATGATTGGAAAGTGATGTGTGTGAGTACTTTATGAAATCTGAATTTCTCATAAATGATTGTGATTGCTGAAGTGTGAGTGTACTTACAACATATTTCTCATATTAATGGGTTGCTGTTTTGAAAAGGCATACATGTCATGAAAATTCAAAATGAGCATCTTTATTTTTCATCATTGTCATATGTTATACCATGGGTGTATTTGTTATGTGATATAAATGCTATATGCTTATTTGTTAATTTCAGTCGGTGACCCTTTACTATTATATGTGGAATTTGGGCTTCAGATGCCCCCCAAACCTATGACACCCGTGGGTCCCGAGACGACGGAAACGTCGTTGACTTCATTGATCGTTCCGTGCCTACTGCTTGGGTATACGACCCCATGTCAAGCAGGGCTACGTACACGGGGAGATTGAAGAGGACCTGTAGGACCAATGGATTGGTGCACTACGTGGAGCACAGCTATGCGAGGATTGACTTTTCTGTGCCTTCCCGTTTGGTATTGGAGGCGCATGGAATTTTTGATGATGCAGAGAAGCTAGCTAGAGGGGTTGAGACGGAGGCCACCGTAGGAGTGGTGACTCCTAACCCGGTGATTGGTGGGGATGTACGTGATTCTGAGGCGGAAGAGAAGAACGAAGAGCCGAAGCCAGTAGCAGCTGATATTCCGGGTCCGTCTAGGATATCCGATGATTGTTATGAGATTCCGGTACCGCCGAAGCGACCGAGACTGTGCATTGATATGACTTCAGAGGAGACTGACCCCTCTCTGTATGATGAGGAGGAGGAGGTTACATCGAGGCGAGCGGCGGGGTCGGATGAGACTTGTTTGGGTTGCGGAGGAAATCCGTGCTACTATAGCTTTAGTGCATGATCGGTTAGATTTGAGCTAGAAAATGTAATTTGTTTTATTTTGGAAATTATTTACTACTTTTCCGCTAAATTATTCCGCACTCTGAAAGTTTCTTTTGAAATGATATGACATTGTTATCTTTTGAAAATGTCTTAATATTTATTATTAAATTTCGAGAATTAAGTACTTAGTGATATTACGATGAAGTTATTTTATTACGTTAATCGATTTATCTACGACGTACTATTTTATGAAATGAATTAAAGGAAATTTTATTTCAATTCTTTTGAAGTAATAAATTGGGAAATCATTTTAATGAATTATTGATTTTAAAAATAAAAAAAAATACACTCGCGCTGTATTTTAAACTCGGGGTATTACACTTCCGTCGTCTGTGTACCCACAGGTAGTACGAGTTTGGGGGGCATGTGAGCACAAAGCCAAATTTTCCACAATAATAGTAAAGGATCACCAACCGAAATTAACAATTACCACAAAACAATTATTTTTTATATAACAGATACACTCATGGCATATTTTAATACTATAACAACGATGATAAATAAGGATGCTCATATTTTTTTAAAAAATACATGACACTTGTACCTTTGCAAAACAGCAACCAAATTAATATAAACATCATGTTGCAAATACAAATATCAATTCAACAATCACAACAATTCACTAGGAACTCAGATTTCATAAGGTACTTACACACATCGATTTCCAATCATCAACTCATATCAAAATATGACTCAAAGCATCAACTCTGAACCATTTCGTAGCCCGAATAGAATGGACTGTCTAATACACGCGGAACTACTCTGAACCCAGATAGAATAGACCGTCTAATACACGTGGAACTATTCTATAACCCTTCACGGTTACTACAGTGTATTAGCCTCTCACGGGCCAAATACACAGAAGTTAAATCCTCGCACAGGCAGTTTTCTGGATGTTAAATACCATTGGATGGGTTACTTTTTATTGGCATTGGAAGCACATTACATTATGGCAGGGTAATGTTTCACAATTTAATGAATCTTCTACCTATTTAATGGGATGGTTAAGAGAGACTCTGCTTGGAAAACGAGTTGATTATTCGGGGCGTTCTGTTATTGTCGTAGGTCCATCACTTTCATTACATCGATGTGGATTGCCCCGCGAAATAGCAATAGAGCTTTTTCAGACATTTCTAATTCGTGGGTTAATTCGAAAACATTTTGCTTGTTCCTGAAAATCTTTTGTCCAATGGACCGTCTCATAGATGCGGAACCACTCCATAGCCCGAGTAGAATAGACCGTCTAATACACGCGGAACTACTCTGACCTCGGATAGAACAGACCGTCTAATACACGCAGAACTATTCTATAACCCATGGTTACTACATAACTTCGAGGCCCATCATGGTCACAACATCAACTCTGTGGCCCATCGCGGTTACCACCTGACTATGCAATGCATGGACATGCAATGTTTTCTCTTCACTGAAAACAGTATGCAGATACCAGCTAAAAATCCAGCCACTCCATCACCACATCAGACCATCTCAAACCATCTCAAACTATCTCAACAATTTCATTTTCAACACATCAACAAAGAATTCAAGAACTGCATCATCACCACCTCAAACCTTCTCAAAAACTCCATTTTAATTCATCACATGCCTTCCCAATGTTTCCCCAACTCTTTAAGTTCAAAAACCAATGTTTAAAACTGGAATTTAAAAAAAAAAACAATCTGTATTCGAATACAGCTCCCTTGTATTCGAATACAGAAGCTAAAATAGTGAAAAATCAGCATTCTATATTTGAATACGAGGTTGTCGTAGCCGAATACAGATGTGAAGTCAGTGGCAAAAACAGCAAATCTGTATTCGAATACAACAGGGTTGTATTCGAATACAGATGCGAATACAGTGGCAAAAATTGCAATCCTGTATTCGAAAACGACATGGTCATAGCCGAATACAGATGTTAAGTCAAAAGCAAAAATCACTTACCAGTATTCGAATACGAGCCTCTGTATTCGAATACAAGTTCAAAATTTGAATAAAACAGAAGCTTTGCAGGCGTGTATTCGAATACAGCAATACCGTATTCAAATACACCTTCGAATACAGTGTTATTTTCCAGAAACCTTAACATGTTTTCAAACTCTTTTCTTTGAAAAACCAACACACACCAAAACATAATCACCATTCTTTTAAAACCACAAAACTAAGAACATTTCTCATCAACAACAGATTTTCCAGAAACACCTCCACCCATTTAGAAATCCTTTTCTTTTGAAAAACCACCATCAACACAACAACAACAGATTTCCAGAAACCTCCACCCATTTTAAAATCCTTTTCTTTTGAAAAACCACCATCAACATCAGAATGACATCACAGTTTTCTTTAACCACCCAAAACAGAAAGTCAACCACACAATAAAAACGATTTTATTTACCACAATAAAACCATAAAAACATCCTCCACTCAGCAACGAGTCAACAACACCAGTAAAAACCTTACCCTAAAAAATAACCAGAAAACAGTGCAGCACAATCCAACTCATGCATTTGGATCATCCCCAAAAGAACATGCAAAGCATTTTTCCAGCATTCCCACACAAACAAAACAACATTGATGTATCAACCAAAACAGCAAACATCACAGATCATCAAAACATCAACAGCATGCATTTTCATCATTCATAACGACATGCAAAACAGTTTCACTTCAAAAACGACAATGAAAACATCATCAGTGCCACAAGAACATGCATTTACGGCCCTAAATGTAATCTAGAAAGTGGAAGGTGCCCTTACCTCTATTACGTTTTCTGTGCTCGTTTACGCTACTGCGACAAAAGTCGGCGAAACTCCCGTTTTGTAGTGGACACTTTCTGGTTCGGCGTTTGGATTTCCAAGTAATTTGACTTTTGAGCAACTCTTCTTACCACCAACACAGAAAACAGAAAGAGAAGAGAAAGGAGGGTACTGTCGCATGCAGTGGGGAGTGAGGAAAATGTTTTCTGCTATCCTTTTCTGGCTTCTCACTCATATATATAGACATATATGTGCCACCTCACTCAAAACATTAATATTATAATATTGTTGAACAATCAAGTACTTAACCACTCTCGTCGTAATTAATAGATAACATCTTAATTAACTGCCCGAAATTTAATTACTCGTAATTAAATTAATTTATCCTTCATCCAATAATTTTAATTCAACCTCCAAAATTATTATTTTTTTATATATATTTACATAAAATATACATGTATTAAATATTTTAGAAATATCCCCAAAATACACTTAATATTAAATCCATAATTTAATTTTAAATTTAAGGGTCTTACATCATACAAACGAAAAGGTCAATGCGACAAATAAAGCCATACTCTGGTAGCTATATCCTCTAGTGACCAAACGAAGACAAAGGAAACCAAAGACTTTACTCGTGCTCTACATTCTATTTTGAAGGTGCAAACACGAGAAGGGGGGGTTGAATTGTGTTTGACTAACTTGAATACTTTTTTTGTTTTTGCAGTTTTATAACAAAACCTGATGTATGAATCAAACAGAGTTAGCAGCGGATATAAAATAAAAATAAAAACACAGAATTTTATATTGGTTCACCATTAACAAGGCTATGTCCAGTCCCTTCACTTTGAAGGATTTCACTAATTCAAAACCTTGAATTACAACAATACCACTAATTCTCCAAGTCAGTCTTCTCAAACAATCTAACAATCCTAGACTTTTAAGGAACGCAGCACCTTGACTTCTCAAGTCAAGTCTTCTCCTACCAATCTGACAACCCCAGATTGTAGAAGGAATTACAATGTAACACCCCGAGTTTAAAACACAACGCGAGTGTATTTTTTTTTTAAAAACGAAAACATAAATAAAAGAGTTTTCAGAATTGCGTTCCAAGGAAATTAAAATCAATTCAAATTAAATATCATTTGACTTCGTAATTAAAAATAGTAAGGAATTTTAAAACAGCAACATCACAATTGAATCGAATGAGATATTTATGGGAATTTGATCTTTATAATATACTAAAATAAAGATACATCAAAATATTTATCAGATGCGGAAGAGTTTTACAATAATTCCCAAAATGAATATTTACAACCATTGAGTTCAAAACCCTATACATAAGTCTACTCTGATGATTCCCTAAGCTACAGTAGCATTACAATATTCACAAGTCTTTTCTTCACCCAGCTGCTCATCTCTTTGGATAGCCCACAAGTAAAGATCAAGGGAAACTAACGACGTTCCCTGTCGTTAGTATGACCATCAGGGGTACGGTTCTGAATCTCATCTGAGGGCAACGCCCAATTTCCACAATAATTGTAAAGGGTCACCGACCGAAAATAACAATTACCACATAGCAGTTATAACAGCAATATCAAACATATTCAGTACATGATGATAAATAAGGATGCTAAATTTTGAAATACATGTCATTTGTACTTTACAAAACAGCAACCAAGTAAGTATGAAAATCATGATGTAAGCACAAACATCAATTCATCCGAAGTTACATATTTCAAAAAAAATACTTACTCACACAACAATTTTCCACCATCAACATAAAATCAAAACGTGACCCTCCGGTCAAACACTCTGATGCAATATGTATATGCTCATGATCATAAATTCTTGGAATCACCAAGGTGCAGTCGCTTACAGACCAGCACAATTTAACGGCCCTCATGACCAGGGTGCAATCGCATACAGATCAGCACCAGTGCAGTCGCATACAGACCAGCACTCGTGCAGTCACTACAGACCAGCACGTTTAACATAAACCAAGGTACAATCACTACAGATCAGTACCTAGTGCAATCACTACAGATCAGCACTCGTGCAATCACTACAGATCAGCACGTGGCTGCGCATTTCAGGGTATTGACACTACAGTCCAGTACCAGTGCAGTCGTTTATCTGACCAACACTTATATACCAAGGTACAATCACAGATTAGTACCTAGTGCAATCACTACAGATCAGCACGTGGATGCGCATTACTCTGTGGCCCATCGCGGGTACCACCTGACTATGCCATGCATGAGTATGCATTGTTTCACTTCATTGAAAACAGTATGCAACCTTAGTAAAATTCATGCATTTTCCTCATTTTTTCAAAACATCTCAACACATTCAAAGATTAACCATTCAAGCAAGCATTACACTTTGCATTACCTCAAAGTTCCACTCTTTATTAACAAAGGTTTTTCCCCAACTGTTAAGATTCAAAGCTGTGATTAAAACTGAGGTTTTCTGGCAAAAATACGAATATGTATTCGAATACAGCTTCATTGTATTCGAATACAGAAGCCAAACAAGGCAGAATCAACATCCTGTATTCGAATACAGACTCCTTGTATTCGAATACAGAGGCTGTCACAGTACAGAAATCAGAATTTCTACAACTTCAGTAAATTCTCAAAAACTTCATCATCACCACTTCAAACTATCACCAAATTTCCATTTTTAGTCACCACAAACCTTCCCAAGGTACCCCAACACTTATGGTTTATAGAACAATGTTAAAAACTTGAATTTCTGAAAAATACGAATCTGTATTCGACTACAGCTACCTTGTATTCGAATACAGAAGCTAAAACAGTGAAAAATCAGCATTCTGTATTCGAATACGAGGCCTTCGTAGTCGAATACAGATGCGAAGCCAGTGGCAAAAGTTGCAAACCTGTATTCGGCTACAGAGGGTTGTAGTCGAATACAGTGGTTAAAATAGAAGCAAAAATTGCAAATTTGTATTCGGCTACAGAGGGTCGTAGTCGAATACAAGTTCGAAAACTTAGGGAAAACAGAAGCTTTGCAGGTTGTATTTGAATACACTCAATGCCGTATTCGAATACACCTTTGAAATCAGTGAATTTTCCTGAAACTTCAACACATTTTCAAAACCTTTTCTTTTGAAAATCCAACCCAACACCAGAATCATAATTCCCCTCTTTTAAAACCTCAACTCAGAACATTTTTCATCAAATACCAACAACAGATTTTTCATAAAAATACTTCCACCATTTTAAATCCCTTTTCAATTGAAACAACCATCAACACTAGATTGTTTAACAAAACACAGCAAAACACAGATTTACTCAAACCAGAATAACCTCACTGATTTTGAACAAAACAAAATCAGAACCAGAATCATCATTCAACACTCACAGAATGATTTTCAAAACATAATACAATGTTTTTCACAAACATAAACCAAATATCATTCATCACACATGCATTTACAGCCCTAAATGCAATCTAGAAAGTTGGAAGGTGCCCTTACCTTAGTTACGTTCCCTTAGCTCGTACGCTTCTGCGACAAAAGCCGACGATACTCCCGTTCGCGTTCGCCGCTACGAAAATTAGTTCTTTAGCTCCGTAACGATCAGAGGAATGACTTTCGTACTCGAAACTTTCTGATTCGACACTCAGATTTTCCAGAACGATGACTTTTGAGTAAACTGTTTTTCTTCACCAACACTCAAAAAATTAGAAGAAGAAGAAGATAAAGCAGAAACTGTCGTACAGAGGAAAGAAGAAAAGCTTCTCACTTAAGTATCCACTTAAATGCAACTGACACAGCAGAGGAGAGAGGAATTTTTTCCTTTTTCACAAATATCTACGCCACCTCACCAACTCTTATATTAAAATATCTTCTGATCCTCCAGCAATTAATCCGTTTCGTCGCAAATAACAGAAAATATCTTAATTAATCGGCCCGATAATTTAATTACTCGAAATTAAATTAATTCATCCATCATCCATAATTTTAATTCCAACTTCAAAACAATTAATTATATATATATATATTTACACAAAATATACATATATTGAATATTACACCAATATTCCCAAAATACCCTTAAAATCAAATCTGAATTTAATTTTAAAATTTAAGGGTCTTACATACAACACCTTGAATCTAATTGCTAAGTAATCTGCTACCCCTTCTGACTCCCTCAGATTGTTGACTCTACTTCAATAACTTAGATCTAACACAAGGGAATGAAAAACACGAGTGCTTGCTTCTAGAAGGCTGAAACTCACAATTAACCTCAATGAAAACTCGAGTGTTTGCTTCTGGAAGTGTATGACTCTTTTGTGATTTTCGATACTGAGTCTTCAGTCTTGAGCCTCCTTTTATAGATGTGAATTCGGGTCTCTTCCAAGCTGAAATTCGAGTTGTATCTTGTTGGATTCTCTTGCAAAAATACCTTGACCAATCGGGTTTAATTTAAATAAAAAACATATTTTTTTAGCTCCAAATTTTCTTTCATAAATAACTTGGGCCAATCCTGTCTTTAATTAATTCTGGAACAAATCTTTCTTCCCGCCAATAGCTTCAGAATTCCCATACGACTTCAAGTTATTTTTGTATCAAATCCTTTTAATACTTTGATCAAATTTAATCAAATCTCCACTGATTATCATCTTGATTAAATCTGGACCGTTTGATCTTCTACTCTAGTCCACATCTGGACCATAATAAGTGATCTACTGTGATCGTCTAATTTCGGCAAACACTGGACCACACTTTCTGATCTTCTGATCTCGACCAACCTGGTCTAGCAAACTGATTTGCTGTGATCCTCCGATCTCGGCCAATGTTGGACCACACATTCTGACCTTTTGATTTTGGTCAACACTGGGCCATGGTTTGATCTTCTGATCTCAGCCAACACTGGGCCATATACTTAAATCTTTACCATTGATCTGAACCTTTTCCCTCTAATCTGGACCAATTCTGAATTGGGTCTGGATTGAACTAAAATTAAATCTGGACAAATGATATTTTAGTCTGGACATTTTACCTTCTGATTTGGATCAGGTCTGGATCAAATCTGGACATCATTTCTTCTGGTCTAGACTTAGTTTCATACCCTGAACCATGCTATCTTCTGGTTTGGGTCAAATCTGGATTGAATCTCTTGTTCTGGACCCATTAATTTATCCTCTGATTAAGTCTGGATCAAGTCTGGGTTGTTTATCATTTCACTGCCAGGCCATTTTCTGGTAAGAATAACTTCTGGACTAAGTTTGACTAATGATTCCTTCTGGTCTGGATCAAGTCTCCTTCTGGCAGGCTTCCTTCTGGTCTGGTCCAAGTCTCCTTCTGACTTTGCTTCCTTCTGATCTGGGCCAACAAAGATATCCTCTGGTAATTTCAGGATGCATCCTCTGGTACCTTCTAGATGCATTATCTGGTGTCTTCATCTTCTACCTCTGGAACCTTTATCTTCTGGTGGCATTTAATGTACAAAATAAGGTTACATGGAGTGCCTTTGTAAACATCAAAATCCTAAGTACTTAGAACTAACTTGGTTCCAACAATCTCCCCCTTTTTGATGATGACAAAACCTTAACTTATTTTGCTAGCTTATGACTCGAAATACTTGAAATACTCCCTCTCAAACCAATCTCTCCCCCTAAGTCTGATACTGACTTTTTCTTCTCCTTTTCAACTCCTTCTTGATCACTCTTTCTTTTCTTCTCTTCTCTTCTCCTTCTCAACTCCTTATCTATTCATCTCTTTCTAGTTTATTTTCTCTCTCCCTATTTCTTCTCCTTTTCAACTCCTTCTCTTTTCACTCTTTCTTTTTCTCTCTTTATTTTTTTCTCTCCCTGTTTCTTCTCCTTTTCAACTCCTTCTCTTTTAATCTCTTTCTTTTTCGCTCCTCCTTTCTTTTTATCTCTCCTTTTCTACTTATTTCTCATTTTTCTCTTTCTCCCCCTATTTGTCATCAGCCAAAAAGAGGTCCTACGATTTTCGTATTTTTGTTTTTTTCTTTACAAAGTACAGAAATTAAAAACAAAAAATAAAAGACATAACATTAAAATTACAAGAAAATTAAAAACTCCTAAGAAGACTACTTGAGCTAGTCAGATATGGAGACAATGTTGAGATGTTTCTTGATGAACTCGAACCTGTCTTCAGGTAATGCTTTGGTGAAGATGTCAGCCCATTGATGATCAGTATCCACAAACTGGATGCTTAAAGTCCCTTTTTGAACATGGTCCCTAATGAAATAGTGTTTTATTTCGATGTGTTTGGCTCTAGAGTGTAAGATCAAGTTCTTGGTTAGGTTTATGGCTGAAGTGTTATCACAGAACAAAGGGATATTGGTTTCAAAGATGGTGTAATCTTCAAGTTAGTGTTTCATCCAGATTAACTGTGAGCTGCATCCTGCTGCTGATATATACTCAACTTCGGCTGTTGACATAGCAATGGTGCTTTGTCTTTTGCTTGACCAAGAGATCAAATTATCACCTAAGAAGGTACAGTTGTCGCTTGTACTTTTCCTTTCCAGCTTGTCTCTAGCATAGTCAGAATCACAAAAACCTCTGAGTTTGTAGGTGAGGGTTTTCTTGTATAACAGGGTAAGGTTGGTGGTTCCTATAAGGTATCTCAGAATTCGTTTGACAGCAGTTAAATGGGATTCCCTAGGGTCAGCTTGAAAACGGGCACAAACACAAACACTATACAAGATGTCAGGTCTAGAAGTAGTTATATAAAGAAGGGATCCAATCATACCTCTATATGTTTTCTGGTCTACCTTTTGGCTGGTTTCATCTTTCTCAAGTGAGTAGGTTGGGTGCATGGGGGTGGCCATAGGCTTACATTCACTCATTTTGAACTTTTTAAGAAGTTCTTTAGTATATTTAGATTGGTGAATGAGTATACCTGATTTACCTTGGTGAATCTGAATTCCCAGAAAGAACTTGAGTCAGAAAACTCTTTGCACAAAGTGCCATTAGTCGATCCAAAAATAAACTTGAATAATTAACATTTTTAATGGATTTCCTAAATAGAGTGTTATCAATCTGGCCTCTATCAAATTCATTCTTAAGTAGAAAGTTACTAAGTCTGTCATACCATGCCCTTGGTGCTTGTTTTAAACCATATAAAGATTTCTTAAGTTTAAAAACATGGTCTGGAAAATCAGAATTTTCAAATCCAGGAGGCTGTTTGACATATACATCCTCACTTATATAGCCATTTAAGAATGCACTTTTAACATCCATTTGATACAGCATTTTATCATGATTAGCAGCAAATGATAAAAGAATTCTAATTGCTTCTAACCTGGTCACTAGAGCAAAAGTCTCAGTGTAATCTATACCTTCCTGCTGACTGTATCCTTGAGCTACAAGTCTGGCTTTGTTCCTTATCACATCAGCTTTTTGATTGAGTTTGTTCCTGAACAACCACTTGGTTCCAATAATGTTTTTGTTTGGTCTGGATACCAGAACCCAAACATCATTCCTTTGGAATTCATTCAGCTCTTCTTGCATTGCAAGTATCCAACCTTCTACTTCAGATTTGAAGATTTGTCGAATTCTTGCTTGAAGCTTCTGCTTTTTCAAGTTCTTTTGCCTGCAAAACAGCTTCTGATTGTGATAAATCAACTTCTAGTTCTGGTAAATCTGTAACAGCTTTTGATTTTGATAAATTAGCTTCTGGTTCTGGTAAATCTGTCACAGCTTCTGATTCTGGTAAATATCCATATTTCTCTTCTAACTTATCTTGGCTGTTTCTGACTTGATCAGATTTATCTTTTGAAGATTTGTCATGAGTTGCTGACTTGCTTGTATCCTCTACCTTTGTAGGTATTGCTGTTTCTTCTACTTCTGCTTATGCTCCATTTGGTTCTGGTGAACTTGCACTATCTTTATCTTGCTTTGATTTGTCAAGATCAAGCAGTTTGTCATATAACATAATATAAATCAAATAATTTAAAAATAAACTCAATACAACCAAACCATTAATTCTGCTTCTAGTGGTTTCTGCTTCTTTTTGAAACCACTAGATTGCTGTTTCTACTGAAGTGTTCTATTCGTGTGAATCATCTGGTTCCTCTGGCAGTTTGATAACCTGCAGAATACTTATCTAGCTTTGATGTTTAAGATCAAGCTTCTTGTTATCACAGTAAACATAAATTTCAAACAATAACAGTATTTACAGCAAGATGTAACCTCTATGTCAACAGTTTCAGTTTTACTCTAATAATCCTCTTGCTTCTGATTTTCAGATTCCGAATCTGTATGTTCTGTGATTACATGGTTTGGATGGGGGATATGAATTCCCTTCCAGTTTGTAGTCTTGATGAATCTCACTGGAGTATTTGAAGAACTCTCTTGATTCTGATTCTTCTCTTTCTGCTTTAGCTTATACACCCTGTTCCTCTGGTGATTCTGGAACATGTTTTGGTTCTGGTAACTTTGGTGAATCTGGTGATTCTGATAACCTTGATGGTTCTGGTGATTCTGGTAGTTCTGATTCTAGTTCTGGTTCCAATATTGATTCTGATTCTGGTTCTAGTTTTGGTTCTAGTTCCTGTGCCTTTGATACAAGTTATAGTTCTAGTTCTGGTTCCAGTTCCTGTTCTGATTCGTGTGATATCTTTGATATTTCCTGTTCCTCCTATGATTCTGGTTCTGGTTCTAATAGGTATTGTGTTGACAAGTTCTTCTTCTACCAGAGTTGTAAGATCCTTAAATTTAAAATTAAATCACAGATTTAATTTTAAATGTATTTGGGAATATTTGTAAAATATTCAATATATGTATGTTTTGTGTAAATATATATATATATATATATATATAAATATTTGTTTTGGAGGTGGAATTAAAATTATTGGATGATGGATAAATTAATTTAATCTCGAGTAATTAAATTATCGGGCCGTTAATTAAGATTTTCTCTGCTAATTGCGACGAGACGGGTTAAGTACTGGAGGATCAAAAGATATTTTAATACAAGTGTTGGGTGAGGTGGCATATACCTACAGATATTTATTAAGAAAGAAACAAATTCTTCTTTCCTCTGCTGTGTCAGTCTGCATTTATGTGGATATTTAAGTGAGAAGCTTTTTCTTCTTTCCTCTATTGCGCCAGATTCTACTTTATTATTTTCTTCTTCTTGAACTGATATTTTTTGGTGTTCGTGAAGAAAAACAGTTTACTCAAAAGACATTTTTCTTGAAAATCTAAGTGTCGAATCAGAAAGTTTTGAGTACGAAAGTTATTTCCTCTGATCATTACGGAGCTAAAGAACTAACTTTCGTAGTGGCGAACGCGAACGGGAGTATCGTCGACTTTTGTCGCAGAAGCTTAATCGAGCAAAGAGAACGTAATTAAGGTAAGGGCACCTTCCAACTTTCTAGATTGCATTTAGGGCTGTAAATGCATGTGTGATGAATGATTATTGGTTTATGTTTGTGAAAAACATTGTGTTAGGTTTCGGAAATCAAACTATTTTGATGTTCCTGCTGTTTTCAGTGAAGGAATTTATTGTGTTGATGATGTTTTGTTTGTTGTGTTGAGTAAGAAATCATTCTGTCGTGTTGAATGATGATTTGTTTGGGTTTGTTTTGGAGATGATCCAAATGCTTGAGTTAGTTTGTGTGGGACTATTTTGTAGATGATGGTATTGATTGTGTTGAAATGTTTTGAAAAATGATGGAAATGCATGAATTTTATTGATGTTGCATACTGTTTCCAGTGAAGTGAAACACTGTATATTCATGCATTGCATAGTCAAGTGGTACCCGCGATGGGCCACAGAGTAATGCGCAACCACGTGCTGATCTGTGAGCGATTGCACGAGTGCTGGTTTGTTGAGCGACTAGACTAGGTATTGATCTGTTGAGCCATTGTACCTTGGTATATAAGTGTTGGTCTGTTGAGCGACTGCACTAGGTACTGATCTGTGAGCGATTGTACCTTTGTTTATGTCAAACGTGCTGGTCTGTTGAGCAACTGCACGAGTGCTGGTCTGTGAGCGACTGCACTGGTGTTGATCTGTGAGCGATTGCACCCTGGTCTTGAGGGCCGTTAAAGTCTTACATATGTAAAATGTGCTAGTCTGTTGAGCGACTGCACCTTGGTGAACCCAAGAAAATGTATGCATGAGCATATACATATTGCATCGGGGTGATTGACCGGTGGGTCACGTTTTGGTTTATGATGATGGTTGAAAATTGTTGTGTGTGTAAGAACTTTATGAAATCTGGAATTTCTGATGAATTGGTGTGATTACTGAATTGAAGTTTGTGCTTACAACATGATTTTCATATTAAATTGGTTGCTATTTAAAAAGGAACAAATGTCATATATTTTAAAAATTGAGCATCCTTATTTATCATCATTGTTTTATGATGTGCCATTAATATGTTTGTTATTGCTCATATAAATGCTATGTGGTATTTGTTAATTTCGGTCGGTGACCCTTTACAATTATTGTGGAAAATTGGGCTTTGCCCTCAGATGTTAATCAACCCCGTACCCCCGACGGTCATACTAACGACAGGGAACATCGTTAATTTTCCCTTGATCTTTACATTGTGGGCTACGTAAAGGGATGGATAGCTGGGTGAAGATAAGACTTGTGGATGATGCGGTGGAAACCGTGCTACTGTAGCTTAGTGTATGATCAGTTTAGACTTATGTATAGGGTTTGAGCTCAGTGGTTGTAAATATTTATTTTGGGAATTATTGTAAAAGTTTTCCGCACTCTGATAAATATTTTGGTGGATTGAGAATCCAGTTTTGATGTATCTTTATTTTAGTATATTATAAAGATCGATTAATCGTGCGGTTGTTCTTTAATTACCTTACTATTTTGGATTACAATGTCGAATGATATTTAATTTCAATTGATTTTAATTCCCTTGATATTAATTCTGAAAACTCTTTTATTTATTTATTCGTTTTAAAAAAAAATACACTCGCGCTGTGTTTTAAACTCGGGGTGTTACAAGTTGGTATCAGAGCATTTGGTTAAAGTTTTGGGTTAAAGCTCTGATTTAATTGTTGGTTTTAAGTCGTTATCTGATCATGCATAGGAGCAAGTAGTTAGAGTGTCAAGTCTTGTATAGTTGTGGTGTGATGAAGTAATGATGTTGTTGAGCTATATTTTGGAATTATTCTAAACACTGTGGGATTTCTACTTGATGATGGTTTTGTAGGGAACAATGCCTCCAAGGAGAGACGACACCGTAAGAACCAACGACAGCCGGGAACATAGGATGGCTGAAGCAATGAATAATATGGCTGCGTCTGTTGCTGCGCAGACGGCTGCGAAGACTCAATGCGACTTAGAGAAAAAAGAAAGAGAAATTCGTGCTGCTGAGTCAAGATGACTAGAGGATTTTCGTCGTCATAATCATCCAAAGTTCAAAGGTGATGAGGGTCCAGAAAGAGCAGACCAATGGATTCAAGAGATGGAGAAAATCTTTGAAATGATTAACTGCCAGGCAGCAGTAAAACTCAATTATGCTACATATCTGCTGCTAGGGGATGTAGAGTATTGGTGGAGGAGTACAAGGCTACTGATGGGGGCAGCTCATGACGAGGTGAACTGGGATTCGTTCAAGAAGAAGTTTTTGGACAAGTACTTCCCAATGAGCACTAGGACCAAGTTGGGTGACGATTTTCTAAAATTGCACCAAGGTAACATGACAGTGGGAGAATATGCGGCTAAATTTGAATCGCTGTCCAGACATTTCAGATTCTTCCGGGAAGAAGTTGATGAACAATTTATGTGCCATCGCTTTCAAAATGGACTGAAATATGAAATTCAAGACTCCGTTTTACCCTTGGGAATTCAACGTTTCCAAGTTCTAGTGGAGAAGTGTAGAGAGGTTGAGGACATGAAAAATAGGAGGGCCAACCGTGGAGGGAACTTTAATTCGCGAGGACCCAGCCGGATGAACTATCAAAACAGCAAAGGAAAGCAAGTGGTTAAGCCATATAACAGACCCCAGAACAACAGTAGAGGCCAAAATTGGCCAGGAAATCAGAACTTTGGAAAACAATTAGGACAAGGAGTTCGATGCTTCCGATGTGGAAGAGAGGGACATATGGCTACAGCTTGTACCACAACGGATCTTGTATGTTTCAATTTTCAAAAACCAGGACACGTTACAAGGGATTGTCGGGCTCCGAAGGTAGAACCAACAGTGAACGCACCTAGGGCCACTCGTCCTATTGCTAGGGGACGCGTCTACCACATGGGTGCTGCTGCTGGAAGTCAAACTCCTAATTTAATCCAGCAAGACTGCTAGATTGCAGGTAACACATTAACTGCACTTTTTTATTTGGGAGCAACTCATTCTTTCATTGCTATGGATTGTCTGAATCGTTTGAAGCTATCTATGTCTGTTTTGCCTTTTGATTTGATTGTTTCCACACCTGCTCAGACTTTGACCGTAAATTCTGCATGTTTACGTTGTCCTGTATCAATTCAAGATAGAGATTTCTTGGTTAATTTAATCTGTCTACCCCTACAATCACTCGAGATAATTCTCGGCATGGATTGGATGTCTTATAATTATGTAGTCTTGGATTGTGCCCGCAAATTAGTTCTTTTTCCCGAACCTGGAGTCATTCGGTATTTGTTTGCTAAAAAGCTCGGAGTATCACTAAGAGAAGGAACTCAGGAATTTTTATCATTCACTAACGTGGAGACCAAGATGGATGTGAGCATAGAAGATGTAGTGTTAGTCAAAGAGTATCCGGACGTATTTCCAACAGAAATTCCAAGATTACCCCCAGTAAGAGAAGTGGAGTTCTTCATTGATTTGCTCCCAGGAACTGGACCTATTTCAATTGCGCCGTATAGAATGTCACCATTGGAATTAAACGAGCTTAAGGATCAAATTGAAGGTCTGTTGGAGAAAGGATTTATACGGCCATGTGTGTCACTGTGGGGAGCTCTGGTGTTGTTAGTTAAGAAAAATGATGGAAGTTCACGCTTACGTCTGGATTACAGGCAACTTAACAAGGTAACCATGAAGAATCGTTATCCTTTACCACGCATCGATGATTTGATGGACCAATTGAGGGGAGCAGCGGGGTTTTCAAAAATCGATTTGAAGTCAAGATATCATCAGATTCGAGTAAGAGAAGGAGATATTCAAAAGACCGCTTTCAGGACTCGTTACGGGAATTATGAATATCTTATGCCAGTTGGAGTTACAAATGCACTAGCGATTTTTATGGATTATATGAATAGGATCTTCAGCCCATTTCAGGATGAATTCGTGGTGGTGTTCATTGATGATATCTTGATTTATTCAAAGGATGAAGAAGAACATGGAGAGCATTTGCGTCAAGTTCTTGAAGTTTTACGAGAAAAGCAATTGTACGCCAATCTGTCGAAGTGCGAGTTTTGGCTAGAGAAAGTGAACTTCTTGGGACATATAATAACAAAGGAAGGAATTGTTGTAGATCCGGCAAAGATTGAGACAATTCTTGCTTAGAAACAACCTCAGACCATCACAGATATAAGAAGTTTCGTCGGATTGGCAGGATACTACAGGAGATTTATTGAGGGATTTGCATAGATAGAGAAGTGTGAAGAGAATTTTCAATTGCTTAAGGAAAAGTTGACAACCTCACCAGTATTGGTTTTGCCACAACCAGAGGAACCATATGAGGTTTATTGTGATGCATCTCACCAGGGTCTGGGCTGTGTTTTGATGCAACACCAGAAAGCTGTCGCCTACGCCTCAAGGCAATTGAAAGCTCACGGACGGAACTATCCGACTCATGATCTAGAGCTTGCTGCTGTAGTGTTTGCATTAAAGGTATGGAGGCACTACCTTTATGGATGCACGTTCACGGTATTCAGTGACCATAAAAGTTTGAAGTATCTGTTTGATTTGATAGAATTGAACATGCGTCAGAGGAGATGGATGGAGACTCTCAGAGATTTTGATTTTTCATTACAGTATCATCTTGGAAAAGCCAATGTAGTGGCTGATGCATTGAGCATAAAAAGTGTGTTAGTATCTTCAATGTTAATGGCCAGACAACAAGAGTTGTGGGAAGCATTTAGAGATCTACACTTGGACGTAGAGTTTGCACCAGGAATTTTAAAGTGTGGAATGATAACAGTTTCGATGAACTACTTGAGGAGATTGCGAACTTGCAAGATGACGCATTAATTCAAGAAAAGGGGAACCTAATAGTAAAAGGAAATATAGCTGAGTTCAGGGTTGGAACATATAATATTCTAAGATGTAATGGAAGGATTTGTGTACCGGAAGTTGCAGATATGAGAAGGACGATCTTGGAAGAGGCTCATAAGAGCAAATTGAGTATTCATCCTGGAGCGACCAAGATGTACCAAGACTTAAAATAGAATTACTGGTGGCCAGGAATGAAGAGGGACGTAGCGGAGTACGTATCGGCTTGTTTAACTTGTCAAAAAGAGAAGGTGGAACATACCGGAATGGAAGTGGGATAGCATTTCCATGGATTTTATAACTGGATTGCCCAACACAAGAAGAAAGAATGATTCGATTTGGGTAATAGTAGATCGATTGACAAAATATGCACATTTCTTGCCGGTAAAGACCATTTATAAGGTAGATAAGTTGACAGAAATCTACATTGCTGAGATTGTGAGATTACACGGAGTTCCATCGAGTATTGTATCGGACCGTGATCCAAAGTTCACATCTCACTTTTGGGGAGCGTTGCATGAAGCGTTGGGAACAAAACTGAAATTGAGTTCAGCTTACCATCCATAAACAGATGGACATCCTGTTTTGCTTCTGATGATTCTAGTGTTAATCATCCTGTTTCTGCTTCTGATGATTCTGATGTTAATCATCCTGTTTCTGCTTCTGATGATACTGATGTTAATCATCCTATTTCTGCTTTTGATGATTTTGTTGTTAATCATTCTGTTTCTGCTTCTGATGATTCTGATGTTAATAATTCTGTTTCTGCTTCTGATGATTCTGATATAAATCATCCCATTTCTGCTTCTGATGATTCTGATGTTAATCATCCTATTTCTGCTTCTGATGATTCTAATGTTAATCATCCTATTTCTGCTTCTGATGATTCTGATGTTAATCTTCCTATTTCTGCTTCTGATGATTCTAATGTTAATAATCCTATTTCTGCTTCTGATGATTCTGATGTTAATCATCCTATTTCTGCTTCTGATGATTCTGATGTTAATCATCATGTTTCTGCTTCTGATGATTCTGATGTTAATCATCTTATTTCTACTTCTGATGATTTTGATGTTAATCATCCTGTTTCTACTTCTGATGATTTTGATTTAATCATTTTGTTTCTTCTTCTGATGATTTCGATGTTAATCATCCTGTTTCTGCTTCGGATGATTCTGATGTTAATTATTCGGTTTTTGCTTCGGATGATTCTGATGTTAATCATCCTGTTTCTGCTTCTGATGATTCTGATGTTAATCATCCTGTTTCTGCTTTTGATGATTCTGATGTTAATCATTCTGTTTCTGCTTCTGATCACTTTGATGTTAATCATCCTGTTTCAGCTTCTGATGATTTTGATGTTAATCATTATGTTTCTACTTCTGATGATTCTGATGTTAATCATCTTGTTTCTGCTTCGGATGATTTTGATGTTAATCATTCTGTTTCTGCTTCTGATGATTCTGATGTTAATCATCCTGTTTCTGCTTCTGATGATTTTGATGTTAATCATTATGTTTCTGCTTCTGATAATTCTGATGTTAATCATCCTATTTCTGCTTCTGATGATTCTGATGTTAATCATCATGTTTCTGCTTCTAATGATTCTGATGTTAATCATCCTATTTCTGCTTCTGATGATTCTGATGTTAATCATCCTGTTTTTGCTTCTGATGATTCTGATGTTAGTCATTCTGTTTTGTTTCTGATGATTCTGGTGTGAGTCATTCTATTTTGTTTCTGATGATTCTGGTGTGAGTCATTCTGTTTTGCCTCTGATGATTCTGGTGTGAGTCATTCTGTTTAGCGTCTGATGATTCTGGTGTGAGTCATTCAGTTTTGCCTCTGATGATTCTCGTGTGAGTCAATCTATTTTGCGTCTGATGATTCTGGTGTGAATCATTCTGTTTTGCTTCTGATGATTCTGGTGTGAGTCATATCGTTTTGCTTCTGATGATTCTAGTGTGAGTCATTCTGTTTTGCCTCTGATGATTCAGGTCTGAGTC
>JBBPBO010000003.1:35672137-35684777 GCA_037974295.1 Cicer cuneatum | reverse complement strand
CATTCTGTTTTGCTTCTGATGATTCTGGTGTTAACCATTCTGTTTTGCTTCTGATGATTCTGGTGTGAATCATTCTGTTTTGCTTCTGATGATTCTGGTGTGAATCATTTTGTTTTGCTTCTGATGATTCTGGTGTGAATCATTCTGTTTTGCTTCTGGTGATTCTGGTGTGAATTATTTTTTTTTGCTTCTCATGATTCTGGTGTTAACCATTCTGTTTTGCTTCTGATGATTCTGGTGTTAACCATTCTGTTTTGCTTCTGATGATTCTAGTGTTAACCATTCTGTTTTGCTTCTGATGATTCTGGTGTGAATCATTTTGTTTTGCTTCTGATGATTCTGGTGTTAATCATTCTGATTCTGGTTCTGTTTCTGATGTTCTAGTGTTGATGATTCTGATTCTGGTTCTATTCCTGATGTGCTGATGTTAAACATTCTGATTCTGGTTCTGATGTTCTGGTGTTGATGATTCGGATTCTGGTTCTATTCCTGATGTTCTGATGTTAATCATTCTGATTCTAGTGTTGATGATTCTGATTCTGGTTCTGTTCTTGATGTTCTGATGTTAATCATTCTGATTCTGGTTCTGTTTCTGATGTTCTGGTGTTGATGATTCTTATTTTGGTTCTGTTCCTGATGTTCTGATGTTAATCATTCTGATTCTGGTTCTGTTTCTGATGTTCTCGTGTTGATGATTCTGATTCTGGTTCTGTTCCTAATGTTCTGATGTTAATCATTCTGATTCTGATTCTGGTTCTGTTCCTAATGTTCTGATGTTAATCATTCTGATTCTGGTTCTGTTTTCTGATGATCTGATGTTGATCATTCTGGTTCTGCTTCTGATGTTCTGATGTTGATCATTCTGGTTTGGTCTTCTGTATTCGACTACAGGCATGCTGTATTCGAATACAGAATGTTTTCAGAAATTCCAAGTTTTTAAGAGTGTTTTGTAAACGCTGAGTGTTTGGGGGATATTGGGAATGTTGTGGTGAATTAAAATGGAACTTTTGGTGATATTTTGAGGAGGTGGTGATGAAGTTTTTGAGACTTTACCGATGTAGTTAAAATATTGATTTGTGCACTGAGACTGCCTCTGTATTCGACTACCAGGGGGGCTTTAGTCGAATACAGAGTGTTAATTCTGCACTGTTTTGGCTTCTGTATTCGAATATAGAGAGGCTGTATTCGAATACTGATTTGTATTTTCCAGAAATCTCAGTTTTAAACACTGTTTTGTGAATTTTTAAGAGTTGGGGAAAAGATTTATGATAATTAAGAATGGAATGTTGTGATAAAGTAAAGTGTTAATGATTACTGGAATGTTTAATCATGCTTTGGGGGAATGTTGGACAAGCTGAGTTTTCTGATATTGCATACTGTTTTCAGTGAAGAGAAAACACTACATATTCATACATTGCATAGTCAGGTGGTGACCGCGATGGGCCATAGAGTAATGCGGTGACCGTGATGGGCCGCGAAGTTAAGTAGTAACCATGGGTTATAGAATAGTTCCGCGTGTATTAGACGGTCTGTTCTATCCGGGGTCAGAGTAGTTCCGCGCGTATTAGACGGTCCATTCTATCCGTGCGAGGATTTAACTTTTGTGTATTTGGCCTGTGAGAGGCTAATACACGTGAATGTAGTAACCGTGATGGGTTGTAGAGTGGCCGCATGTTCGTGGTGGTCCATTCTATCCGGGTTCAGATTGGCCGCATGTTCGTGGTGGTCCATTCTATCCATGCTACGGAATGGCCGCGTGTTCGTGGTGGTCCATTCAAATATGTGAAACGTGCTGGTCTGTTGAGCGACTGCACGAGTGCTGGTCAATTGAGCGACTACACTAGGTGCTGATCTGTTGAGCGATTGCACCTTGGTCTTGAGGGCCGTTAAAGTCAAACATATTGTGTTGGTCTGTTGATCGACTTCACCTTGGTGATTCCAAGAAATTGTATACATGAGCATATACATATTGCATTGAGGAATTGACCGGTGGGTCACGATTAATTATATGATGAATGGTTGGAAATTGATGTGTGTGAGTACTGTACAGAATCTGAGTTTCTGATTTAATGATTGTGATTTGCTGAGGTGTTGTTTGTACTTACAACATATTTCATAATAATTGGCTGTTGTTTTGAAAAGGCATATATGTCATTAAATTTCAAATGAGCATTATTATTTTCCTCATCATCATATGTTATACCATGGATATATTTGTTGCTGTGAAATATATGCTATGTGATTATTTGTTAATTTCGGTTGGTGACCCTTGCTATTATATTGTGGACTTCGGGCTTTGCCCTCAGATGATACCCCAACCCGTCCCACCGACGGTTACACTAATGACGGAGACGTCGTTAGTTTTCCCTGATCTTTACGTACGGAGTCTACGTGGACAATGCAGAGGGACGAACAGCTGGTTAAAGACGAGAATTGTAGAGGATGCGGCGGAGACCGTGCTACTGTAGCTTAGTGCATGATCAGACTAGACTTTTGTATAGGGTCTTCAGTTTTGGGAAATGTAATTTATTTTGGGAATTAATGTGTGACTTTTCCGCTATATTATTCTACACTCTGATACTATTTAGTGGCCACAGGCCGAGTGTTCTCTTTTGAAATGAACTGATGAAAATTTTATTTTAATTCCCTTGACATTAATTTTGGAAAACTAATTTTAATCATTTATTGAAAAAAAATAGACTCGCGCTGTATTTTAAACTCGAGGTGTTACATAGTTCATCCAATAAGTGCATTTGTGTCAATAGATTAACATTTATGTCATTTTGTGCATCCCAAGGCTTATTCTAATGACTTTTCGTTCTTAAGGAATGTAGTTCATCCAAATAGTGCGTTTGTGTCATTGGATGAACATTTACGTCATTTTATGCATTTCAAGGCATATTCTAATCACTTTTCGTTCTTAACTAATGTTGTTCATCCAATAAGTGCGTTCGAGTCATTAATTGAACAATTATGTCATTTTGTACATCCCTAGGCTTATTCAAATCAATTTCGTTCTTAACCAATGTTGTTCATCCAATAAGTGAGTTTGTGTCATTAATTTAACTTTTACGTCATTTTGTGCATCCCAAGGCTTATTCTATTCACTTTTTCTTTTTTAAGGAATGTAGTTCACCCAATAAGTGCATTTTTGTCAATAGATTAACATTTATGTCATTTTGTGCATCCCAAGGCTTATTCTAATCACTTTTTGTTCTAAAGGAATGTACTTCATCCAAAAAGTTTGTTTGTGTCACTGGATTAACATTTACGTCGTTCTGTGCATCACGAGAATAATTCTCATCCATTTTCGTTCTTAACGAATGTAGTTCATACAAGAAGTGTGTTTGTGTCAATGGAATAACATTTAGGTCATTTTGTGCATCTCAAGGCTTATTCTAATCACTTTTCGTTCTTAAGGAATGTAGTTCATCCAAATGGTGCGTTTGTGTCATTGCATGAACATTTACGTCATTTTGTGCATTTCAAGGCATATTCTAATCACTTTTCGTTCTTAACTAATGTTGTTCATCCAATAAGTGCGTTTGAGTCATCAATTTAACAATTATGTCATTTTGTACATCCCTAGGCTTATTCTAATCAATTTCGTTCTTAACCAATGTTGTTCATCCAATAAGTGCGTTTGTGTCATTAATTTAACTTTTACGTCATTTCGTGCATCCCAAGGCATATTCTAATCACTTTTCGTTCTTAAAGAGTGTAGTTCATCCAATAACTGCATTTGTGTCAATAGATTAACATTTATGTCATTTTGTGCATCCCAAGGCTTATTCTAATAACTTTTTGTTCTAAAGGAATGTAGTTCATCCAAATATTGCGTTTGTGTCATTGGATGAACATTTACGTCATTTTGTGCATTTCAAGGCTTATTCTAATTACTTTTCGTTCTTAACTAATGTTGTTCATCCAATAACTGCGTTTGAGTCATTAATTTAACAATTATGTCATTTTGTACATCCTTAGGCTTATTCAAATCAATTTCGTTCTTAACCAATGTTGTTCATCCAATAAGTGAGTTTGTGTCATTAATTTAACTTTTACGTCATTTTGTGCATCCCAAGGCTTATTCTATTCATTTTTCTTTTTTAAGGAATGTAATTCATCCAATAAGTGCATTTTTGTCAATAGATTAACATTTATGTCATTTTGTGCATCCAAAGGCTTATTCTAATCACTTTTTGTTCTAAAGGAATGTAGTTCATCCAAATAGTTTGTTTGTGTCACTGGATTAACATTTACGTCATTCTGTGCATCACGAGAATAATTCTCATCCATTTTCGTTCTTAAGGAATGTAGTTCATACAACAAGTGTGTTTGTGTCAATGGAATAACATTTAGGTCATTTTGTGCATCTCAAGGCTTATTCTAATCACTTTTCGTTCTAAAGGAATGTAGTTCATCCAAATAGTGCATTTGTGTCATTGGATGAACATTTACGTCATTTTGTGCATTGCAAGGCTTATTCTAATCACTTTTCGTTCTTAACTAATGTTGTTCATCCAATAAGTGCGTTTGAGTCATTAATTTAACATTAATGTCATTTTGTGCATCCCTAGGCTTATTCTAATCAATTTCGTTCTTAACCAATGTTGTTTATCCAAATAAGTGCGTTTGTGTCATTAATTTAACTTTTACGTCATTTTGTGCATTCCAAGGCATATTCTAATCACTTTTCGTTCTTATGGAATGTAGTTCATCAAATAAGTGCATTTGTGTCAATAGATTAACATTTATGCCATTTTGTGCATCCCAAGGCTTATTCTAATAACTTGTTGTTCTAAAGGAATGTAGTTCATCCAAAAAGTTTGTTTGTGTCACTGGATTAACATTTACATCATTTTGTGCATCACGAGAATAATTCTCATCCATTTTCGTTCTTAACGAATGTAGTTAACCAATCAGTGTGTTTGTGTGAATGGAATACCATTTTGGTCATTTTGTGCATCCCAATGCTTCTTGTAATCCCTTATCGTTCTTAAGGAATGCAGTTCATCCAAATATTGCGTTTGTGCCATTGGATGAACATTTAAGTCATTTTGTGCATTTCAAGGCTTATTCTAATCACTTTTCGTTCTTAAGGAATGCAGTTTATCCAAATATTGCGTTTGTGTCATTGGATGAACATTTAAGTCATTTTGTGCATTTCAAGGCTTATTCTAATCACTTTTCGTTCTTAACTAATGTTGTTCATCCAATAAGTGCATTTGAGTCATTAATTTAACAATTATGTCATTTTGTACATCCCTGGGCTTATTCTAATCAATTTCATTCTTAACCAATGTTGTTCGTCCAAAAAGTGAGTTTGTGTCATTAATTTAACTTTTACGTCATTTTGTGCATCCCAAGGTTTATTCTATTCACTTTTTCTTTTTTAAGGAATGTAGTTCATCCAATAAGTGCATTTTTGTCAATAGATTAACATTTATGTTATTTTGTGCATCCCAAGGCTTATTGTAATCACTTTTTGTTCTAAAGGAATGTAGTTCATCCAAAAAGTTTGTTTGTGTCACTGGATTAACATTTACGTCGTTCTGTGCATCACGAGAATAATTCTCATCCATTTTCGTTCTTAACGAATGTAGTTCATACAACAAGTGTGTTTGTGTCAATGGAATAACATTTAGGTCATTTTGTGCATCTCAAGGCTTATTCTAATCACTTTTCGTTCTTAAGGAATGTAGTTCATCCAAATATTGCGTTTGTGTCACTGGATGAACATTTACGTCATTTTGTGCATTTCAAGGCTTATTCTAATTACCTTTCGTTCTTAACTAATGTTGTTCATCCAATAACCGCGTTTGAGTCATTAATTTAACAATTATGTCATTTTGTACATCCTTAGGCTTATTCAAATCAATTTCGTTCTTAACCAATGTTGTTCATCCAATAAGTGAGTTTGTGTCATTAATTTAACTTTTACGTCGTTTTGCGCATCCCAAGGCTTATTCTATTCATTTTTCTTTTTTAAGGAATGTAATTCATCCAATAAGTGCATTTTTGTCAATAGATTAACATTTATGTCATTTTGTGCATCCAAAGGCTTATTCTAATCACTTTTTGTTCTAAAGGAATGTAGTTCATCCAAATAGTTTGTTTGTGTCACTGGATTAACATTTACGTCATTCTGTGCATCACGAGAATAATTCTCATCCATTTTCGTTCTTAAGGAATGTAGTTCATACAACAAGTGTGTTTGTGTCAATGGAATAACATTTAGGTCATTTTGTGCATCTCAAGGCTTATTCTAATCACTTTTCGTTCTAAAGGAATGTAGTTCATCCAAATAGTGCATTTGTGTCATTGGATGAACATTTACGTCATTTTGTGCATTTCAAGGCTTATTCTAATCACTTTTCGTTCTTAACTAATGTTGTTCATCCAATAAGTGCGTTTGAGTCATTAATTTAACATTAATGTCATTTTGTGCATCCCTAGGCTTATTCTAATCAATTTCGTTCTTAACCAATGTTGTTTATCCAAATAAGTGCGTTTGTGTCATTAATTTAACTTTTACGTCATTTTGTGCATTCCAAGGCATATTCTAATCACTTTTCGTTCTTATGGAATGTAGTTCATCAAATAAGTGCATTTGTGTCAATAGATTAACATTTATGCCATTTTGTGCATCCCAAGGCTTATTCTAATAACTTGTTGTTCTAAAGGAATGTAGTTCATCCAAAAAGTTTGTTTGTGTCACTGGATTAACATTTACATCATTTTGTGCATCACGAGAATAATTCTCATCCATTTTCGTTCTTAACGAATGTAGTTAACCAATCAGTGTGTTTGTGTGAATGGAATACCATTTTGGTCATTTTGTGCATCCCAATGATTCTTGTAATCCCTTATCGTTCTTAAGGAATGCAGTTCATCCAAATATTGCGTTTGTGCCATTGGATGAACATTTAAGTCATTTTGTGCATTTCAAGGCTTATTCTAATCACTTTTCGTTCTTAACGAATGCAGTTCATCCAAATATTGCGTTTGTGTCATTGGATGAACATTTAAGTCATTTTGTGCATTTCAAGGCTTATTCTAATCACTTTTCGTTCTTAACTAATGTTGTTCATCCAATAAGTGCATTTGAGTCATTAATTTAACAATTATGTCATTTTGTACATCCCTGGGCTTATTCTAATCAATTTCATTCTTAACCAATGTTGTTCGTCCAATAAGTTAGTTTGTGTCATTAATTTATCTTTTACGTCATTTTGTGCATCCCAAGGCTTATTCTATTCACTTTTTCTTTTTTAAGGAATGTAGTTCATCCAATAAGTGCATTTTTGTCAATAGATTAACATTTATGTTATTTTGTGCATCCCAAGGCTTATTGTAATCACTTTTTGTTCTAAAGGAATGTAGTTCATCCAAAAAGTTTGTTTGTGTCACTGGATTAACATTTACGTCGTTCTGTGCATCACGAGAATAATTCTCATCCATTTTTGTTCTTAACGAATGTAGTTCATACAACAAGTGTGTTTGTGTCAATGGAATAACATTTAGGTCATTTTGTGCATCTCAAGGCTTATTCTAATCACTTTTCGTTCTTAAGGAATGTAGTTCATCCAAATAGTGCGTTTGTGTCATTGGATGAACATTTACGTCATTTTGTGCATTTCAAGGCATATTCTAATCACTTTTCGTTCTTAACTAATGTTGTTCATCCAATAAGTGCGTTTGAGTCATCAATTTAACAATTATGTCATTTTGTACATCCCTAGGCTTATTCTGATCAATTTCCTTCTTAACCAATGTTGTTCATCCAATAAGTGCGTTTGTGTCATTAATTTAACTTTTACGTCATTTTGTGCATCCCAAGGCATATTCTAATCACTTTTCGTTCTTAAGGAATGTAGTTCATCCAATAAGTGCATTTGTGTCAATAGATTAACATTTATGTCATTTTGTGCATCCCAAGGCTTATTCTAATAACTTTTTGTTCTAAAGGAATGTAGTTCATCCAAATATTGCGTTTGTGTCATTGGATGAACATTTACGTCATTTTGTGCATTTCAAGGCTTATTCTAATTACTTTTCGTTCTTAAATAATGTTGTTCATCCAATAACTGCGTTTGAGTCATTAATTTAACAATTATGTCATTTTGTACATCCTTAGGCTTATTCAAATCAATTTCGTTCTTAACCAATGTTGTTCATCCAATAAGTGAGTTTGTGTCATTAATTTAACTTTTACGTCATTTTGCGCATCCCAAGGCTTATTCTATTCATTTTTCTTTTTTAAGGAATGTAATTCATCCAATAAGTGCATTTTTGTCAATAGATTAACATTTATGTCATTTTGTGCATCCCAAGGCTTATCCTAATCACTTTTTGTTCTAAAGGAATGTATTTCATCCAAATAGTTTGTTTGTGTCACTGGATTAACATTTACGTCGTTCTGTGCATCACGAGAATAATTCTCATCCATTTTCGTTCTTAAGGAATGTAGTTCATACAACAAGTATGTTTGTGTCAATGGAATAACATTTAGGTCATTTTGTGCATCTCAAGGCTTATTCTAATCACTTTTCGTTCTAAAGGAATGTAGTTCATCCAAATAGTGCATTTGTGTCATTGGATGAACATTTACGTCATTTTGTGCATTTCAAGGCTTATTCTAATCACTTTTCGTTCTTAACTAATGTTTTTTCATCCAATAAGTGCGTTTGAGTCATTAATTTAACATTAATGTCATTTTGTGAATCCCTTGGCTTATTCTAATCAATTTCGTTCTTAACCAATGTTGTTTATCAAAATAAGTGCGTTTGTTTCATTAATTTAACTTTTACGTCATTTTGTGCATCCCAAGGCATATTCTAATCACTTTTCATTCTTATGGAATGTAGTTCATCAAATAAGTGCATTTGTGTCAATAGATTAACATTTATGCCATTTTGTGCATCCCAAGGCTTATTCTAATAAACTTGTTGTTCTAAAGGAATGTAGTTCATCCACAAAGTTTGTTTGTGTGACTGGATTAACATTTACATCATTTTGTGCATCGCGAGAATAATTCTCATCCATTTTCGTTCTTAACGAATGTAGTTAACCAATCAGTGTGTTTGTGTGAATGGAATAACATTTTGGTCATTTTGTGCATCCCAATGCTTATTGTAATCACTTATCGTTCTTAAGGAATGCAGTTCATCCAAATATTGCGTTTGTGCCATTGGATGAACATTTAAGTCATTTTGTGCATTTCAAGGCTTATTCTAATCACTTTTCGTTCTTAACTAATGTTGTTCATCCAATAAGTCCATTTGAGTCATTAATTTAACAATTATGTCATTTTGTACATCCCTAGGCTTATTCTAATCAATTTCATTCTTAACCAATGTTGTTCATCCAATAAGTGAGTTTGTGTCATTAATTTAACTTTTACATCATTTTGTGCATCCCAAGGCTTATTCTATTCACTATTTCTTTTTTAAGGAATGTAGTTCATCCAATAAGTGCATTTTTGTCAATAGATTAACATTTATGTAATTTTGTGAATCCCAAGACTTATTCTAATCTCTTTTTCTTCTAAAGGAATGTAGTTCATCGAAAAAGTTTGTTTGTATCACTGGATTAACATTTACGTCGTTATGTGCATCACGAGAATAATTCTCATCCATTTTTGTTCTTAACGAATGTAGTATATACAAAAATTGTGTTTGTGTCAATGGAATAACATTTAGGTCATTTTGTGCATCCCAATGCATATTCTAATCGCTTGTCGTTCTTAAGAATGTAGTTGATCCAATAAGCGCATTTGTGTCATTGCATGAACATTTATGTCATTTTGTGTATCTCAAGGCATTATCTAATCACTTTTCGTTCTTAAGGAATGTAGTTCATCCAAATAGTGCCTTTGTGTCATTGGATGAACATTTACGTCATTTTGTGCATTTCAAGGCTTATTTTAATCACTTTTCGTTCTTAACTAATGTTGTTCATCCAATAAGTGCGTTTGAGTCATTAATTTAACATTTATGTCAATTCGTGCATCCCTAGGCTTATTCTAATCAATTTCGTTCTTAACCAATGTTGTTCATCCAATAAGTGCGTTTGTGTCATTAATTTAACTTTTGCGTCATTTTATGCATCCCAAGGCTTATTCTAATGACTTTTCGTTCTTAAGGAATGTAGTTCATCCAATTAGTGCATTTGTGTCATTGGATGAACATTTGCTTCAATTTGTGCATTACGAGGCTTATTCTAATCATTTTTCGTTCTTAAGCAATGTAGTTCATCCAATATGTGTGTTTGTGTCATTAATTTAGCTTTTGCGTCATTTTATGCATCCCAAGGCTTATTCTAATGACTTTTCGTTCTTAAGCAATGTAGTTCATCCTATAAGTGCTTTTGTGTCAATGGATGAACATTTGCTTCAATTTGTGCATTCCGAGGCTTATTCTAATCATTTTTCATTCTTCAGCAATGTAGTTCATCCAATAAGTGCATTTGTGTCAATAGATTAACATTTAGGTCATTTTGTGCATCCCAAGGCTTATTCTAATAACTTTTTGTTCTAAAGGAATGTAGTTCATCCAAAAAGATTGTCTGTGTCACTGGATTAACATTTACGTCGTTCTGTGCATCGGGAGAATAATTCTAATCCATTTTCGTAATTAACGAATGTAGTTCATCCAATATGTGTTTGGAATAACATTTAGGTAATTTTATGCATCCCAATGCTTATTCTAATCACTTGTCGTTCTTAATGAATGTAGTTGATCCAATAAGTGCGTTTGTGTCATTGGTTGAACATTTATGTCATTTTGTGCATCTCAAGGCTTATTCTAATCACTTTTCGTTCTTCAGGAATGTAGTTCATCCAAATAGTGTGTTTGTGTCATTGGATGAACATTTACGTCATTTTGTGCATTTCAAGGCTTATTGTAATCACTTTTCGTTCTTAACTAATGTTCTTCATCCAATAAGTGCGTTTGACTCATTAATTTAACATTTATGTCATTTTATGCAACCCTAGGCTTATTCTAATCAATTTCATTCTTAACCAATGTTGTTTATCCAATAAGTGCGTTTGAGTCATTAATTTAACAATTATGTCATTTTGTACATCCCTAGGCTTATTCTAATCAATTTCGTTCTTAACCAATGTTGTTCATCCAATAAGTGAGTTTGTGTCATTAATTTAACTTTTACGTCATTTTGTGCATCCCAAGGCTTATTCTATTCACTTTTTCTGTTTTAAGGAATGTAGTTCATCCAATTAGTGCATTTTCGTCAATAGATTAACATTTATGTTATTTTGTGCATCCCAAGGCTTATTCTAATCACTTTTTGTTCTAAAGGAATGTAGTTCATCCAAAAAGTTTGTTTGTGTCACTAGATTAACATTTACGTCGTTCTGTGCATTACGCGAATAATTCTCATCCATTTTCGTTCTTAACGAATGTAGTATATACAACAAGTGTGTTTGTGTCAATGGAATAACATTTAGGTCATTTTGTGCATCCCAATACTTATTCTAATCACTTGTCGTTCTTAAGGAATGTACTTGATCCAACAAACGAATTTGTGTCATTGCATGAACATTTAAGTCATTTTGTGCATCTCAAGGCTTTATCTAATCACTTTTCGTTCTTAAGGAATGTAGTTCATCCAAATAGTGCGTTTGTGTCATTGGATGAACATTTACGTCACTTTGTGCATTTCAAGGCTTATTCTAATCACTTTTCGTTCATAACTAATGTTGTTCATCCAATAAGTGCGTTTGAGTCATTAATTTGAACATTTATGTCAATTTTGCATCCCTAGGCTTATTCTAATCAATTTCGTTCTTAACCAATGTTGTTCATCCAATAAGTGCGTTTGTGTCATTAATTTAACTTTTGCATCATTTGATGCATCCCAAGGCTTATTCTAATGACTTTTCGTTCTTAAGGAATGTAGTTCATCAAATAAGTGCGTTTGTGTCATTGGATGAACATTTGCTTCAATTTGTGCATTTCGAGGCTTATTCTAATCATTCTTCGTTCTTAAGCAATGTAGTTCATCGAATATATGTGTTTGTGTCAATGGAATAACATTTAGCTCATTTTGTGCATCCCAATGCTTATTCTAATCATTTGTCGTTCTTAAGGAATGTAGTTGATCCAATAAGTGCATTTGTGTCATTGGTTGAACATTTATGTCATTTTGTGCATCTCAAGGCTTATTCTAATCACTTTTCGTTATTAAGGAATGTAGTTCATCCAAATAGTGCGTTTGTGTCATTAGATGAACATCTACGTCATTTTGTGCATTTCGAGGCTTATTCTAATCCCGTTTCCTTCTTAACTAATGTTGTTCATCCAATAAGTGCGTTTGAGTCATTAATTTAACATTTATCTTATTTTGTGCATCCCTAGGCTTATTCTAATCTATTTCGTTCTTAACCAATGTTGTTTATCCAATAAGTGTGTTTGTCTCATTAATTTAACTTTTACGTCATTTTGTGCATCCCAAGGCATATTCTAATCATTTTTCGTTCTTATGGAACGTAGTTCATCCAATAAGTGCATTTGTTTGAATAGATTAACATTTATGTCATTTTATGCATCCCAAGACTTATTCTAATAACTTTTTGTTCTAAAGGAATGTAGTTCATCCAAAAATTTTGTTTGTGTCA
>JBBPBO010000003.1:35640613-35663395 GCA_037974295.1 Cicer cuneatum | reverse complement strand
TGTTTGTGTCAATGGAATAACATTTAGGTCATTTTCTGCATCCCAATGGTTATTCTAATCACTTGTCGTTCTTAAGGAATGTAGTTCATCCAATAAGTGCATTTGTGTCATTGCATGAACATTTATGTCATTTTGTGCAACTCAAAGCTTATTCTAATCACTTTTCGTTCTTAAGGAATGTAGTTCATCCAAATAGTGCGTTTGTGTCATTGGATGAACATTTACGTCATTTTGTGCATTTCAAGGGATATTCTAGTCACTTTTCGTTCTTAACTAATGTTGCTCATCCAATAAGTGCGTTTGAGTCATTAATTTAACAATTATGTCAATTTGTGCATCCCTAGGCTTATTCTAATCAATTTCGTTCTTAACCAATGTTGTTCATCCAATAAGTGCGTTTGGAACATTAATTTAACTTTTACATCATTTTGTGCATCCCAAGGCTTATTCTAATCACTTTTTGTTCTTAAGGAATGTTGTTCATCCAAAAAGTTTGTTTGTGTCACTAGATTAACATTTACGTCATTTTGTGCATCGCGAGAATAATTCACATCCATTTTTCGTTCTTAACGAATGTAGTTCATCCAATAAGTGTGTTTGTGTCAATGGAATAACATTTAGGTCATTTTGTGCATCCCAATGCTTATTCTAATCACTTGTCGTTCTTAAGGAATGTAGTTCATCCAATAAGTGCATTTGTGTCATTGCATGAACATTTATGTCATTTTGTGCAACTCAAAGCTTATTCTAATCACTTTTCGTTCTTAAGGAATGTAGTTCATCCAAATAGTGCGTTTGTGTCATTGGATGAACATTTACGTCATTTTGTGCATTTCAAGGGATATTCTAATCACTTTTCGTTCTTAACGAATGTTGCTCATCCAATAAGTGCGTTTGAGTCATTAATTTAACAATTATGTCAATTTGTGTATCCCTAGGCTTATTCTATTCAATTTCGTTCTTAACCAATGTTGTTCATCCAATAAGTGCGTTCGGAACATTAATTTAACTTTTACGTCATTTTGTGCATCCCAAGGCTTATTCTAATCACTTTTTGTTCTTAAGGAATGTTGTTCATTCCAAAAGTTTGTTTGTATCACTAGATTAACATTTACGTCATTTTGTGCATCGCGAGAATAATTCTCATCCATTTTTCGTTCTTATCGAATGTAGT
The DNA here is from genome assembly GCA_037974295.1 of Cicer cuneatum. NCBI lineage: Eukaryota > Viridiplantae > Streptophyta > Magnoliopsida > Fabales > Fabaceae > Cicer > Cicer cuneatum. Next base: position 35,662,221 of record JBBPBO010000003.1, on the reverse strand, counting down.
TCATCCAATAAGTATGTTTGTGTCAATGGAATAACATCTAGGTCATTTTGTGCATCCCAATGCTTATTCTAATCACTTGTCGTTCTTAAGGAATGTAGTTCATCCAATAAGTGCATTTGTGTGATTGCATGAACATTTATGTCATTTTGTGCAACTCAAAGCTTATTCTAATCACTTTTCGTTCTTAAGGAATGTAGTTCATCCAAATAGTGCGTCTGTGTCATTGGATGAACATTTACGTCATTTTGTGCATTTCAAGGGATATTCTAATCACTTTTCGTTCTTAACTAATGTTGCTCAGTCAATAAATGCGTTTGAGTCATTAATTTAACAATTATGTCAATTTGTGCATCCCGAGGCTTATTCTAATCAATTTCGTTCTCAACCAATGTTGTTCATCCTATAAGTGCGTTTGTGTCATTAATTTAACTTTTACGTCATTTTGTGCATCCCAAGGCTTATTGTAATCACTTTTTGTTCTTAAGGAATGTTGTTCATCCAAAAAGTTTGTTTGTGTAACTAGATTAGCATTTACGTCATTTTGTGCATCGCGAGAATAATTCTCATCCATTTTGGTTCTTAACAAATGTAGTTCATCCAATAAGTTTGTTTTTGTCAATGGAATAACGTTTAGGTCATTTTGTGCATCCCAATGCTTATTCTAATCACTTGTCGTTCTTAAGGAATGTAGTTCATCCAATAAGGGCATTTGTGTCATTGCATGAATATTTTTGTCATTTTGTGCATTTCAAGGCTTATTCTTTTTACTTTTCGTCCTTAACAAATGTTGTTCATCCAATAAGTGCGTTTGAGTCATTAATTTAACAATTATGTCATTTTGTGCAACCCTAGGCTTATTCTAATCAATTTCGTTCTTAACCTATTTTGTTCATCCAATAAGTGCGTTTGTGTCATTAATTTAACTTTTACGTCATTTCGTGCATCCCAAGGCTTATTCTAATCACTTTTCGTTCTTATGGAATGTAGTTCATCCAATAAGTGCATTTGTGTCAATAGATTAACATTTATGTCATTTTGTGCATCGCCAGGCTAATTCTAATAACTTTTTGTTCTAAAGGAATCTAGTTCATCCAAAAAGATTGTTTGTGCCACTAGATTAACATTTACGTCATTTTGTGCATCGCGAGAATAATTCTCATCCATTTTCGTTCTTAACGAATGTAGTTCATCCAATAAGTGTGTTTGTGTCAATGGAATAACATTTAGGTCATTTTGTGCATCCCAATGCTTATTCTAATCACTTGTCGTTCTTAAGGAATGTAGTTCATCCAATAAGTGCATTTGTGTCATTGCATGAACATTTATGTCATTTTGTGCAACTCAAAGCTTATTCTAATCACTTTTCGTTCTTAAGGAATGTAGTTCATCCAAATAGTGCGTTTGTGTCATTGGATGAACATTTACGTCATTTTGTGCATTTCAAGGGATATTCTAGTCACTTTTCGTTCTTAACTATTGTCGCTCATCCAATAAGTGCGTTTGAGTCATTAATTTAACAATTATGTCAATTTGTGCATCCCTAGGCTTATTCTAATCAATTTCGTTCTTAACCAATGTTGTTCATCCAATAAGTGCGTTTGGAACATTAATTTAACTTTTACGTCATTTTGTGCATCCCAAGGCTTATTCTAATCACTTTTTGTTCTTAAGGAATGTTGTTCATCCAAAAAGTTTGTTTGTGCCACTACATTAACATTTACGTCAGTTTGTACAACGCGAGAATAATTCTCATCCATTTTTCGTTCTTAACGAATGTAGTTCATCCAATAAGTGTGTTAGTGTCAATGGAAAATAACATTTGGGTCATTTTGTGCATCCCAATGCTTATTCTAATCACTTGTCGTTCTTAAGGAATGTAGTTCATCCAATAAGTGCATTTGTGTCATTGCATGAACATTTATGTCATTTTGTGCAACTCAAAGCTTATTCTAATCACTTTTCGTTCTTAAGGAATGTAGTTCATCCAAATAGTGCGTTTGTGTCATTGGATGAACATTTACGTCATTTTGTGCATTTCAAGGGATATTCTAATCACTTTTCGTTCTTAACTAATGTTGCTCATCCAATAAGTGCGTTTGAGTCATTAATTTAACAATGATGTCAATTTGTGCATCCCTAGGCTTATTCTAATCAATTTCGTTCTTAACCAATGTTCATCCAATAAGTGCGTTTGGAACATTAATTTAACTTTTACGTCATTTTGTGCATCCCAAGGCTTATTCTAATCACTTTTTGTTCTTAAGGAATGTTGTTCATCCAAAAAGTTTGTTTGTGTCACTAGATTAACATTTACGTCATTTTGTGCATCGCGAGAATAATTCTCATCCATTTTTCGTTCTTAACGAATGTAGTTCATCCAATAAGTGCGTTTGTGTCATTAATTTAACTTTTACGTCATTTCGTGCATCCCAAGGCTTATTCTAATCACTTTTCGTTCTTACGGAATGTAGTTCATCCAATAAGTGCATTTGTGTCAATAGATTAACATTTATGTCATTTTGTGCATCGCCAGGCTAATTCTAATAACTTTTTGTTCTAAAGGAATCTAGTTCATCCAAAAAGATTGTTTGTGCCACTAGATTAACATTTACGTCATTTTGTGCATCGCGAGAATAATTCTCATCCATTTTTCGTTCTTAACGAATGTAGTTCATCCAATAAGTGTGTTTGTGTCAATGGAATAACATCTAGGTCATTTTGTGCATCCCAATGCTTATTCTAATCACTTGTCGTTCTTAAGGAATGTAGTAGATCCAATAAGTGCGTTTGTGTCATTGGATGAACATTTACTTCAATTTGTGCATTCTGAGGCTTATTCAAATCACTTTTCATTCTTAACCAATGTAGTTCATCCAATAAGTACATTTTTGTTAATATATTAACATTTATGTCATTTTGTGCATCCCAAGGCTTATTCTAATCACTTTTTGTTCTAAAGGAATGTAGTTCATCCAAAAAGTTTTTTTGTGTCACTAGATTAACATTTACATCATTTTGTGCATCGCGAGAATAATTCTCATCCGTTTTCATTCTTAACGAATGTAGTTCATCCAGTAAGTATGTTTGTGTCAATGGAATAACATTTAGGTCATTTTGTGCATCCCAATGGTTATTCTAATCACTTGTCGTTCTTAAGGAATGTAGTTCATCCAATAAGTGCATTTGTCTGATTGCATGAACATTTATGTCATTTTGTGCAACTGAAAGCTTATTCTAATCACTTTTCGTTCTTAAGGAATGTAGTTCATCCAAATGGTGCGTTTGTGTCATTGGATGAACATTTACGTGATTTTGTGCATTTCAAAGGATATTCTAATCACTTTTCGTTCTTAACTAATGTTGCTCATCCAATAAGTGCGTTTGAGTCATTAATTTAACAATTATGTCAATTTGTGCATCCCTAGGCTTATTCTAATCAATTTCGTTCTTAACCAATGTTGTTCATCCAATAAGTGCGTTCGGAACATTAATTTAACTTTTACGTCATTTTGTGCATCCCAAGGCTTATTCTAATCACTTTTTGTTCTTAAGGAATGTTGTTCATCCCAAAAGTTTGTTTGTGTCACTAGATTAACATTTACGTCATTTTGTGCATCGTGAGAATAATTCTCATCCATTTTCGTTCTTAACGAATGTAGTTCATCCAATAAGTGTGATTGTGTCAATGGAATAACATCTAGGTCATTTTGTGCATCCCAATGCTTATTCTAATCACTTGTCGTTCTTAAGGAATGTAGTTCATCCAATAAGTGCATTTGTGTGATTGCATGAACATTTATGTCATTTTGTGCAACTCAAAGCTTATTCTAATCACTTTTCGTTCTTAAGGAATGTAGTTCATCCAATAAGTACATTTTTGTTAATATATTAACATTTATGTCATTTTGTGGATCCCAAGGCTTATTCTAATCACTTTTTGTTCTAAAGGAATGTAGTTCATCCAAAAATTTTTTTGTGTCACTAGATTAACATTTACGTCATTTTGTGCATCGCGAGAATAATTCTCATCCGTTTTCATTCTTAACGAATGTAGTTCATCCAATAAGTATGTTTGTGTCAATGGAATAACATTTAGGTCATTTTGTGCATCCCAATGGTTATTCTAATCAATTGTCGTTCTTAAGGAATGTAGTTCATCCAATAAGTGCATTTGTGTCATTGCATGAACATGTATGTCATTTTGTGCAACTCAAAGCTTATTCTAATCACTTTTCGTTCTTAAGGAATGTAGTTCATCCAAATAGTGCGTTTGTGTCATTGGATGAACATTTACATCATTTTGTGCATTTCAAGGGATATTCTAATCACTTTTTGATCTTAAGTAATGTTGCTCATCCAATAAGTGCGTTTGAGTCATTAATTTAACAATTATGTCAATTTGTGCATCCCTAGGCTTATTCTAATCAATTTCGTTCTTAACCAATGTTGTTCATCCAATAAGTGCGTTTGGAACATTTATTTAACTTTTACGTCATTTTGTGCATCCCAAGGCTTATTCTAATCTCTTTTTGTTCTTAAGGAATGTTGTCCATCCAAAAAGTTTTTTTGTGTCACTAGATTAACATTTACGTCATTTTGTGCATCGCGAGAATAATTCTCATCCATTTGTCGTTCTTATCGAATGTAGTTCATCCAATAAGTATGTTTGTGTCAATGGAATAACATTTAGGTCATTTTCTGCATCCCAATGGTTATTCTAATCACTTGTCGTTCTTAAGGAATGTAGTTCATCCAATAAGTGCATTTGTGTCATTGCATGAACATTTATGTCATTTTGTGCAACTCAAAGCTTATTCTAATCACTTTTTGTTCTAAAGGAATGTAGTTCATCCAAAATGTTTTTTTCTGTCACTGGATTAACATTTACGTCATTTTGTGCATGCGAGAATAATTCTCATCCATTTTCGTTCTTAACGAATGTAGTTCATCCAATAAGTGTGTTTGTGTCAATGGAATAACATTTAGGTCATTTGGTGCATCCCAATGCTTATTCTAATCACTTGTCGTTCTTAAGGAATGTAGTTCATCCAGTAAGGGCATTTGTGTCATTGCATGAATATTTTCGTCATTTTGTGCTGTTCAAGTCTTATTCTTTTCACTTTTCGTTCTTAACAAATGTTGTTCATCCAATAAGTGCGTTTGAGTCATTAATTTAACAATTATGTCATTTTGTGCAACCCTAGGCTTATTCTAATAAATTTCGTTCTTAACCAATTTTGTTAATCCAATAAGTGCGTTTGTGTCATTAATTTAACTTTTACGTCATTTCGTGCATCCCAAGGCTTATTCTAATCACTTTTTGTTCTTATGGAATGTAGTTCATCCATTAAGTGCATTTGTGTCAATAGATTAACATTTATGTCATTTTGTGCATCCCAAGGCTTATTGTAATCAGTTTTTGTTCTAAAGGAATGTAGTTCATCCAAAAAGTTTGTTTGTGTCACTGGATTAACATTTACGTCGTTCTGTGCATCGCGAGAATAACTCTCATCCATTTTTCGTTCTTAACGAATGTAGTTCATTCAATAAGTGTGTTTGTGTCAATGGAATAACATTTAGGTCATTTTGCATCCCAATGCTTATTCTAATCACTTGTCGTTCTTAAGGAATGTAGTAGATCCAATAAGTGCATTTGTGCCATTGCATGAACATTTATGTCATTTTGTGCATCTCAATGCTTATTCTAATCACTTTTCGTTCTTAAGGAATGTAGTTTGTAAGACCCTTAAATTTAAAATAAATTCAGATTTGATTTTAAGGGTATTTTGGGAATATCGGCGTAATATTCAATATATGTATATTTTGTGTAAATATATATATATAATTAATTGTTTTGGAGGTGGAATTAAAATTATTGGATAATGGATGAATTAATTTAATTTTGAGTAATTAAATTATCGGACCGTTAATTAAGATATTCTCTGCTAATTTCGACGGAAACGGGTTAAGTGCTGGAGGATCAAAAGATATTTTGATATAAGAATTGGTGAGGTGGCGTAGATATTTGTGAAAAAGGAAACAATTCCTCTCTCCTCTGCTGTGTCAGTTGCTTTATGTGGATATTTAAGTAAGAAGCTTTTCCTTCTTTCCTCTACGCGCCAGTTCTGCTTTATCTTCTTCTTCTTCTTCTAATTTTCTGAGTGTTGGTGAAGAAAAACAGTTTACTTAAAAGTCATCGTTCTGGAAAATCTGAGTGTCGAATCAGAAAGTTTCGAGTACGAAAGTCATTCCTCTGATCGTTACGGAGCTAAAGAACAAATTTTTGTAGCGGCGAACGTGAACGGGAGTATCGTCGGCTTTTGTCCCAAAAGCGTACGAGCTAAGGGAACGTAACTAAGGTAAAGGCACCTTCCAACTTTCTAGATTGCATTTAGGGCTGTAAATGCATGTGTGATGAATGATATTTGGTTTATGTTTGTGAAAAACATTGTATTATGTTTTGAAAATCATTCTGTGAGTGTTGAATGATGATTCTGGTTCTGATTTTGTTTTGTTAAAAATCAGTGAGGTTATTCTGGTTTGAATAAATCTGTGTTTTGCTGTGTTTTGTTAAACAATCTGGTGTTGATGGTTGTTTCAAATGAAAAGGGATTTAAAATGGTGGAAGTATTTTTATGAAAAATCTGTTGTTGGTATTTGATGAAAAATGTTATGAGTTGAGGTTTTAAAAGAGGGGAATTATGATTCTGGTGATGGGTTGGATTTTCAAAAGAAAAGGTTTTGAAAATGTGTTGAAATTTCAGGAAAATCACTGATTTCGAAGGTGTATTCGAATACGGCATTGAGTGTATTCGAATACAACCTGCAAAGCTTCTGTTTTCCCTAAGTTTTCGAACTTGTATTCGACTACGAGCCCCTGTAGTCGAATACAGATTTTCCAATTTTGCTACTGACTTAGCATCTGTATTCGACTACGACCCTCTATAGCCGAATACAGATTTGCAATTTTTTCTTCTGTTTTAACCACTGTATTCGACTACAACCCTTTGTAGCCGAATACAGATTTGCAGCTTTTGCCACTGACTTCGCATCTGTATTCGACTACGAAGGCCTCGTATTCGAATACAGAATGCTGATTTTTCACTGTTTTAGCTTCTGTATTCGAATACAAGGTAGCTTTAGTCGAATACAGATTCGTATTTTTCAGAAATTCAAGTTTTTAACATTGTTTTATAAACCTTAAGTGTTGGGGTACCTTGCGAAGGTTTGTGGTGATTAAAAATGGAAATTTGGTGATAGTTTGAAGTGTTGATGATGAAGTTTTTGAGAATTTACTAAAGTTGTAGAAATTCTGATTTTTGTACTGTGACAGCCTCTGTATTCGAATACTAGGAGTCTGTATTCGAATACAGGATGTTGATTCTGCCTTGTTTGGCTTCTGTATTCAAATACAATGAAGCTGTATTCGAATACAGATTCGTATTTTTTTGCCAGAAACCATAGTTTTAATCACAGCTTTAAATCTTAACAGTTGGGGAAAAACCTTTGTTAATAAAGAGTGGAACTTTGAGGTAATGCAAAGTGTAATGCTTGCTTGAATGGTTAATCTTTGAATGTGTTGAGATGTTTTGAAAAAATAAGGAAAATGCATGAATTTTACTAAGGTTGCATACTGTTTTCAATGAAGTGAAACAATGCATACTCATGCATGGCATAGTCAGGTGGTACCCGCGATGGGCCACAGAGTAATGCGCATCCACGTGCTGATCTGTAGTGATTGCACGAGTGCTGATCTGTACTGATTGCACTAGGTACTAATCTGTGATTGTACCTTGGTTTATGTCAAACGTGCTGATCTGTAGTGATTGCACGAGTGCTGATTTGTAGTGATTGCACTAAGTACTGATCTATAGTGATTGTACCTTGGTTTACGTCAAACGTGCTGGTCTGTAGTGACTGCACGAGTGCTGGTCTGTATGCGACTGCACTGGTTCTGATCTGTATGCGATTGCACCCTGGTCTTGAGGGCCGTTAAATTGTGCTGGTCTGTAAGTGACTGCACCTTGGTGATTCCAAGAATTTATGAACATGAACATATACATATTGCATTAGAGTGTTTGACCGGAGGGTCACATTTTGATTTTATGTTGATGGTGGAAAATTGTTGTGTGAGTAAGTATTTTTTTGAAATATGTAATTTCGGATGAATTGATGTTTGTGCTTACATCATGATTTTCATACTTACTTGGTTGCTGTTTTGTAAAGTACAAATGACATGTATTTCAAAATTTAGCATCCTTATTTATCATCATGTACTATGAATATGTATGATATTCTTGTTATAACTGCTATGTGGTAATTGTTATTTTCGGTCGGTGACCCTTTACAATTATTGTGGAAATTGGGCGTTGCCCTCAGATGAGATTCAGAACCGTACCCCTGATGGTCATACTAACGACAGGGAACGTCGTTAGTTTCCCTTGATCTTTACTTGTGGGCTATGCAAAGAGATGAGCAGTTGGGTGAAGAAAAGACTTGTGAATATTGTAATGCTACTGTAGCTTAGGGTATGATCATAGTAGACTTATGTATAGGGTTTTGAACTCAATGGTTGTAAATATTCATTTTCGGAATTATTGTAAAACTCTTCCGCACTCTGATAAATATTTTGATGTATCTTTATTTTAGTATATTATAAAGATCAAATTCCCATAAATATCTCATTCGATTCAATTGTGATGTTGCTGTTTTAAAATTCCTTACTATTTTTAATTACGATGTCGAATGATATTTAATTTGAATTGATTTTAATTTCCTTGGAACGCAATTCTGAGAACTCTTTTATTTATGTATTCGTTTAAAAAAAAAATACACTCGCCCTGTGTTTTAAACTCGGGGTGTTACATTAGTGGTATCAGAGCATTTGGTTGAAGTTTTGGGTTAAAGCTCTGATTTCATTGTTGGTTTTAAGTCGTTATCTGATCATACATAGGAGCAAGTAGTTAGAGTGTCAAGTCTTGTATAGTTGTGGTGTGCTGAAGTAATGATGTTGTTGAGCTATATTTTGGAATTATTCTAAACGGTGTGAGATTTCTACTTGATGATGGTTTTGTAGTGGAACCATGCCTCCAAGGAGAGACGACACTGTAAGAACCAACGACAGCCGGGAAGATAGGATGGCTGAAGCAATGATTAATATGGTTGCGTCTGTTGCTGCACAGACGGCTGCGAAGACTCAGCGCGACTTAGAGAAAAGAGAAAGAGAAATTCGTGCTGCTGAGTCAAAAGGACTAGAGGATTTTCGTCGTCATAATCCTCCCAAGTTCAAGGGTGATGAAGGTCCAGAAAGAGCGGACCAATGGATTCAGGAGATGGAGAAGATCTTTGAAATGATTAACTGCCAGGCAGCAGTAAAAGTCAATTATGCTACATATCTGCTGCTAGGGGATGCAGAGTATTGGTGGAGGAGTACAAGGTTGCTGATGGGGGCAGCTCATGAGGAGGTAAACTGGGAGTCGTTCAAGAGGAAGTTTTTGGACAAATATTTGCCAATGAGCACTAGAACGAAATTGGGTGACGATTTTCTGAAACTGCATCAGGGAAACATGACAGTGGGGGAATATGCAGCCAAATTTGAATCCCTATCAAGGCATTTCAGATTTTTCCGCGAAGAGGTGGATGAACAGTTTATGTGTCATCGTTTTCAAAGTGGGCTGAAATATGAAATTCAAGACTCCGTTTTACCATTGGGAATTCAACGTTTCCATGTTCTAGTGGAGAAGTGTAGAGAGGTTGAGGACATGAAAAATAGGAGGGCCAACCGAGGAGGAAACTTTAATTCGGGAGGACCCAGCCGAATGAACTATCCAAACAGCAAAGGAAAGCAAGTGTTTAAGCCATATAACAGACCCCAAAACAGCAGTAGAGGCCAGAATAGGCCAGGAAATCAGAACTTTGGAAGACAACTGGGACAAGGAGTCCGGTGTTATCGCTGTGGGAAGGAAGGGCATATAGCTCCAGCTTGTACCACAAGGGATCTTGTATGTTTCAATTGTCAAAAACCGGGACACGTCGCAAGGGATTGTCGGGCTCCGAAGGTGGAACCAACAATGAATACAACTAGGGCCACTCGTCCTATTGCTAGGGGACGCGTCTACCACATGGATGCTGCTGCTGGAAGTCAAACTCCTAATTTAATCCTGCAAGACTGCCAGATTGCAGGTAACACATTAACTGCACTTTTTGATTTGGGAGCAACCCATTCTTTCATTGCTATGGATTGTGTGAATCGTTTGAAGTTATCTATGTCTGCCTTGCCTTTTGATTTGATTGTTTCCACACCTGTCAGACTTTGACTGTAAATTCTGCATGTTTACGTTGTCCTGTAACAATCCAAGATAGAGATTTCTTGGTTAATTTAATCTGTTTACCCCTGCAATCACTCGAGATAATTCTCGGCATGGATTGGATGTCTTATAATTATGTAGTCTTGGATTGTGCCCGCAAATTAGTTCTTTTTCCCGAACTTGAAGTCGTTCGGTATTTGTTTGCTAACAAGCTTGGAGTATCACTGAGAGAAGGAACTCAGGAATTTTTATCATTAGCTAACGTGGAGACCAAGATGGATGTGAGCATAGAAGATGTAGTGTTAGTCAAGAGTATCCGGACGTATTTCCAACAGAAATTCCAGGATTACCCCCAGTAAGAGAAGTGGAGTTTTTCATTGATTTGCACCCAGGAACTGGACCCATTTCAATTGCACCGTATAGAATGTCGCCATTGGAATTAAACGAGCTTAAGGATCAAATTGAAGGTCTGTTGGAGAAAGGATTTATCAGGCCAAGTGTGTCACCGTGGGGAGCTCCAGTGTTATTATTTAAGAAAAAGGATGGAAGTTCACGCTTATGTGTGGATTACAAGCAACTTAACAAGGTAACCATTAAAAACCGTTATCCTTTACCACGCATAGATGATTTGATGGACCAATTGAGAGGAGCAGCTGTGTTTTCAAAGATCGATTTGAAGTCAGGCTATCATCAGATTCGGGTAAGAGAAGGAGATATTCAAAAGACCGCTTTTAGGACTCGTTACGGGCATTATGAATATCTTGTTATGCCATTTGGAGTTACGAATGCACCAGCGATTTTTATGGATTATATGAATAGGATTTTCAGTCCATTTTTAGATAAATTCGTGGTGGTATTCATTGATGATATTTTGATTTATTCAAAGGATGAAGAAGAACACGGAGAGCATTTGCGTCAAGTTCTGGAAATTTTACGAGGGAAGCAATTGTACGCCAATCTGTCGAAGTGTGAATTCTGGTTGGAGAAAGTGAATTTCTTGGGACATGTAATAACAAAGGAAGGAATTGCAGTAGATCCGGCAAAGATTGAGATAATTCTTGCTTGGAAAAAACCTCAGACCATCACGGACATAAGAAGTTTCGTCAGACTGGCAGGATACTACAGGAGATTTATTGAAGGATTTGCTAAGATTGTAGCTCCTTTGACACAACTCACCAGGAAGAATCAGCCGTTTGCGTGGACAGAGAAGTGTGAAGAGAATTTTCAGTTACTTAAGGAAAAATTGACAACCTCACCAGTGTTGGTTTTACCACAACCAGAGGAACCATATGAGATTTATTGTGATGCATCTCACCAAGGTCTGGGCTGTGTTTTGATGCAACATCAGAAAGCTGTCGCCTACGCCTCAAGGCAATTGAAAGCTCACGAACGGAACTATCCGACTCATGATCTAGAACTTGCTGCTGTAGTGTTTGCATTAAAGGTCTGGAGACACTATCTTTATGGATGCACGTTCACGGTGTTTAGCGACCATAAGAGCTTGAAGTATCTGTTCGATCAGAAAGAACTGAACATGCGTCAGAGGAGATGGATGGAGACTCTCAAAGATTTTGATTTTTCATTACAGTACCATCCTGGAAAAGCCAATGTAGTGGCTGATGCATTGAGCAGAAAAAGCGTAACAGTGTCCTCAATGATGATGGCCAGACAACAAGAGTTGTGGGAAGCATTTAGAGATCTACACTTGGATGTAGAGTTTGCCCCGAGAATTTTAAAGTGTGGAATGATAACCATTTCAAGTGGATTACTTGACGAGATTGCAAATCTGCAAGATGATGCATTAATTCAAGAAAAGAGCAACCTAATAACGCAAGGACAGACAGTTGAATTCAGGGTCGGAACAGATAATATTCTGAGATGTAATGGAAGGATTTGCGTACCGGAAGTTGCAGACATGAGAAGAACGATCTTGGAAGAGGCTCATAAGAGCAAATTGAGTATTCATCCTGGAGCGACCAAGATGTATCAAGACTTAAAACAAAATTATTGGTGGCCAGGAATGAAGAGGGACGTAGCGGAGTACGTATCGGCTTGTTTAACTTTTCAAAAAGCGAAGGTGGAACATCAACGACCCGCCGGAATGTTGCAGCCTTTGGATATACCAGAATGGAAGTGGGATAGCATTTCCATGGATTTTATAACTGGACTGCCCAAGACAAGAAGAAAGAATGATTCAATTTGGGTAATCGTAGATCGATTGACAAAATCTGCACATTTCTTGCCGGTAAAGACCATTTATAAGGTAGATAAGCTGACAGAGATTTACATTGCTGAAATTGTGAGATTACATGGAGTTCCATCGAGCATTGTATCGGACCGTGATCCAAAATTCACATCTCACTTTTGGAGAGCGTTGCATGAAGCGTTGGGAACAAAACTGAAATTGAGTTCAGCTTATCATCCACAAACAGATGGACAAACAGAAAGAACAAATCAGTCCTTGGAAGATCTATTAAGAGCATGCGTATTGGATGACAGAGGAAGTTGGGATGATGTGCTGCCATTGATTGAGTTCACCTACCACAACAGCTTTCACGCAAGTATTGGAATGGCACCATATGAAGCTTTGTATGGACGCAAGTGTCAAACGCCTTTGTGTTGGTATAAAGTTGGGGAAAGTATGATTGTTGGACCTGAGATGGTGGAACAAACTACGGAAAAAGTCAAGAGAATACAAGAGAAAATGAAGATTTCACAGGATCGTCAGAAGAGTTATGCGGACAAGCGTCGCAGACCTTTGGAATTTCAGCAGGGCGATCATGTATTTCTAAGAGTCACGCCTACAACTAGAGTGGGCAGGGCTACTAAATCCAGAAAATTGACTCCAAAGTTTATTGGACCATATCAGATTTCTGCGGGTATCGGACCATTGGCTTACCGGATAGCTTTACCTCCAATGCTGTCCAATATTCATGACGTATTTCACGTGTTGCAGCTAAGGCTTTTATTTATGTATTCGTTTTAAAAAAAAAAATACACTCGCGCTGTGTTTTAAACACGGGGTGTTACATAGTTCATCCAAATAGTGCGTTTGCGTCATTGGATGAACATTAAGTCATTTTGTGCATTTCAAGGCTTATTCTAATCACTTTTCGTTCTTAACTAATGTTGTTAATCCAATAAGTGCATTTGGGTCTTTAATTTAACATTTATGTTATTTTGTGCATCCATAGGCTTATTCTAATCAATATCGTTCTTAACCAATGTTGTTCATCCAATAAGTGCGTTTGTATCATTAATTTAACTTTTACGTCATTTTGTGCATCCCAAGGCTTATTCTATTCACTTTTTCTTTTTTAAGGAATGTAGTTCATCCAATAAGTGCATTTGTGTCAATAGATTAACATTTATGTCATTTTGTGCATCCCAAGGCTTATTCTAATAACTCTTTGTTCTAAAGGAATGTAGTTCATCCAAAAAGTTTTTTTGTGTCACTAGATTAACATTTACGTCATATTGTGCATCGCGAGAATAATTCTCATCCATTTTCGATCATAACGAATGTAGTTAATCCAATAAGTGTGTTTGTGTCAATGGAATAACATTTAGGTCATTTTGTGCATCCCAATGCTTATTCTAATCACTTGTCGTTCTTAAAGAATGTAGTTGATCCAATAAGTGCATTTGTGTCATTAAATGAACATTTATGTCATTTTGTGCATCTCAAGGCTTATTCTAATCACTTTCCGTTCTTAAGGAATGTAAATCATCCAAATAGTGCGTTTGTGTCATTGGATGAACATTTACGTCATTTTCTGCATTTCAAGGCTTATTCTAATCACTTTTCGTTCTTAACTAATGTTGTTCATCCAATAAGTGTGTTTGAGTCATTAATTTAACTTTATGTCATTTTGTGCATCCGTAGGCTTATTCTAATCAGTTTCATTCTTAACTAATGTTGTTCATCCAATAACTGCGTTTGTGTCATTAATTTAACTTTTACGTCATTTTGTGCATCCCAAGGCTCATTCAAATCACTTTTCGTTCTTAAGGAATGTAGTTCATCCAATAAGTGCGTTTTTGTCATTGGATGAACATTTACTTCAATTTGTGCATTCTGAGGTTTATTCTAATCACTTTTTGTTCTTAACCAATGTAGTTCATCCAATAAGTGCAATTTTGTCAATAGATTAACATTTATGTCATTTCGGGCATCCCAAGGCTTATTCTAATCACTTTTTGTTCTAAAGGAATGTAGTTCATCAAAAAAGTTTTTTTGTGTCACTGGATTAACATTTACGTCATTTTGTGCATCGCGAGAATAATTCTCATCCATTTTCGTTCTTAACGAATGTAGTTCATCCAATAAGTGTGTTTGTGTCAATGGAATAACATTTAGGTCATTTTGTGCATCCCAATGCTTATTCTAATCACTTGTCGTTCTTAAGGAATGTAGTTCATCCAATAAGTGCATTTGTGTCATTGCATGAATATTTTCGTCATTTTGTGCATTTCAAGGCTTATTCTTTTCACTTTTCGTTCTTAACAAATGTTCATCCAATAAGTGCATTTGAGTAATTAAGTTAACAATTATGTCATTTTGTGCAACCCTAGGCTTATTCTAATCAATTTCGTTCTTAACCAATTTCGTTCATTAAATAAGTGCGTTTGTGTCATTAATTTAACTTTTACGTCATTTCGTGCATCCCAACGTTTATTCTAATCACTTTTCGTTCTTATGGAATGTAGTTCATCCAATAAGTGCATTTGTGTCAATAGATTAACATTTATGTCATTTTGTGCATCCCAAGGCTTATTCTAATAACTTTTTGTTCTAAAGGAATGTAGTTCATCCAAAAAGATTGTTTGTGTCACTGGATTAACATTTACGTCGTTCTGTGCATCGCGAGAATAACTCATCCATTTTTTGTTATTAACGAATGTAGTTTATTCAATAAGTGTGTTTGTGTCAATGGAATAACATTTACGTAATTTTGTGCATCCCAATGCTTATTCTAATCACTTGTCGTTCTTAAGGAATGTAGTTGATCCAATAAGTGCATTTGTGTCATTGCATGAACGTTTATGACATTTTGTGCATCTCAATGCTTATTTTAATCACTTTTCATTCATAAGGAATGCAGTTCATCCAAATAGTGCGTTTGGGTCATTGGATGAACATTTACGTAATTTTGGGCATTTCAAGGCTTATTCTAATCACTTTTCGTTCTTAACTAATGTTGTTCATCCCATAAGTGCGTTTGGGTCTTTAATTTAACATTTATGTTATTTTGTGCATCCATAGGCTTATTCTAATCAATTTCGTTCTTAACCTATGTTGTTCATCCAAGAAATGCGTTTGTGTCATTAATTTAACTTTTACGTCATTTTGTGCATCCCTAGGCTTATTCTATTCACTTTATATTTTTTAAGGAATGTAGTTCATCCAATAAGTGCATTTTGTTCAATAGATTAACATTTATGTCATTTTGTGCATCCCAAGGCTTATTCTAATCACTTTTTGTTCTAAAGGAATGTAGTTAATCCAAAAAGTTTGTTTTTGTAACTGGATTAACATTTACGTTGTTCTATGCATCGCGAGAATATTTCTCATCCATTTTTCATTCTTAACGAATGTAGTTCATTCAATAAGTGTGTTTGTGTCAATGGAATGACATTTAGGTCGTTTTCTACATCCCAATGCTTATTTTACTCACTTGTCGTTCTTAAGGAATATAGATGATCCAATAACTGCATTTGTGTCATTGCATGAACATTTATGTCATTTTGTGCATCTCAAAGCTTATTATAATCATTTTTCGTTCTAAAGGAATGTAGTTTATCCAAATAGTGAGTTTGTGTCATTGGATGAACATTTACGTCATTCTGTGCATTTCATGGCTTATTCTAATCACTTTTCGTTCTTAACTAATGTTGTTCATCCAATAAGTGCGTTTGAGTCATTAATTTAACATTTATGTCATTTTGTGCATCCCTAGGCTTATTATAATCAATTTCGTTCTTAACCAATCTTGTTCATCCAATAAGTGCGTTTGTGTGATTAATTTAACTTTTACGTCATTTTGTGCATCCCAAGGCTTATTCTATTCAGTTTTTATTTTTTAAGGAATGTAGTTCATCTAATAAGTGCATTTGTGTCAATAGATTCACATTTACGTCATTTTGTGAATCCCGAGGCTTATTGTAATCACTTTTGGTTCTAAAGGAATATAGTTCATCCAAAAAGTTTGTTTGTGTCACTGGATTAACATTTACGTCGTTCTATGGATCGCGAGAATAATTCTCATCAATTTTTCATTCTTAACGAATGTAGTTCATTCAATAAGTGTGTTTGTGTCAATGGAATGAAATTTAGGTCATTTTGTGCATCCCAATGCTTATTCTAATCACTTGTCGTTCTTAAGGAATG
Source organism: Cicer cuneatum (assembly GCA_037974295.1). Classification (NCBI taxonomy): domain Eukaryota; kingdom Viridiplantae; phylum Streptophyta; class Magnoliopsida; order Fabales; family Fabaceae; genus Cicer; species Cicer cuneatum. Next base: position 35,645,523 of record JBBPBO010000003.1, on the reverse strand, counting down.
TAGTTGATCCAATAAATGCATTTGTGTCATTGTACGAACATTTATGTCATTTTGTGCATCTCAGTGCGTATTCTAATCACTTTTCCTTATAAGGAATGTAGTTCATCCAAATAGTGCGTTTGGGTCATTGGATGAACATTTACGTCATTTTGTGCATTTCAAGGCTTACTCTAATCACTTTTCGTTCTTAACTAATGTTGTTCATCCAATAAGTGTGTTTCTTTCAATAGATTAATATTTATGTCATTTTGTTCATCCAAAGGCTTATTCTAATCACTTTTTGTTCTAAAGGAATGTAGTTCATCCAAAATGTTTGTTTGTGTCACTGGATTAACATTTACATCGTTCTATGCATCGCAAGAATAATTCTCATCCATTTTTAATTCATAAAGATTGTAGTTCATTCCATAAATGTGTTTGTGTCAATGGAATAACATTTAGGTCATTTTGTACATCCCAATGCTTATTCTAATCACTTGTTGTTCTTAAGGAATGTAGTTGATCAAATAAGTGCATTTGTGTCATTGCATGAACATTTATGTCATTTTGTGCATCTCAATGCTTATTCTAATCAATTTTCGTTCCTAAGGAATGTAGTTCATCCAAATAATGTATTTGTGTCATTTGATGAACATTTACCTCATTTTGTGCATTTCAAGTCTTATTCTAATCACTTTTCGTTCTTAACTAATGTTGTTCATCCAATAAGTGCGTTTAAGTCATTAATTTAACATTTATGTCATTTTATGCATCCCTAGGCTTATTCTAATCAATTTCGTTCTTAACCAATGTTGTTCATCCAATAAGTGCGTTTGTGGCATTAATTTAACTTTTACGTCATTTTGTGCATCCTAAGGCTTATTCTAACCACTTTTCGTTCTTAAGGAATGTAGTTAATCCAATAAGTGCGTTTGTGTCATTGGATGAACATTTACTTCAATTTGTGCATTACGAGACTTATTCTAATCGCTTTTCGTTCTTAACCAATGTAGTTCATCCAATAAGTGCATTTCTATCAATAGATTAATATTTATGTCATTTTGTGCATCCCAAGGCTTATTCTAATCACTTTTTGTTCTTAAGGAATGTAGTTTATCCAATAAGTGCGTCTGTGTCATTCGATGAACGTTTATTTCAATTTCTGCATTTCGAGGCGTATTCTAATCACTTTTCATTCTTAACTAATGTTGTTCATCCAATAAGTGCGTTTGTGTCATTAATTAAACTTTTACGTCGTTTTGTGCATCCCAAGGCTTATTCTAATCACTTTTTGTTCTTAAGGAATGTAGTTCACCCAATAAGTACGTTTGTGTCATTGGATGAACATTTACTTCAATTTGCGTTATTTTGTGCATCCCAAGGCTTATTCTAATCACTTTTCGTTCTTATGGAATGTAGTTCATCCAATAAGTGCGTTTGTGTCATTTATTTATCATTTACGTCATACTGTGCCTCCCAAGGCTTATTCTAATCACATTTCATTCTAAACGAATGTAGTTCATCCAATAAGTGCGTTTTTGTCATTGGATGATCATTTACGACATTTTGTTGTTTCCCAAGGCTTATTCTAATCCATTGTCGTTCTTAACCAATGTTGTTCTTCAAATAAGTACGTTTGTGTCACTGAATGAACATTTACGTCGTTTTATGCATCCCAAGGCTTATTCTATTCACTTTTTGTTCTTATGGAATGTAGTTCATCCAATAAGTGGGTTTGTGTCATTGGATGAACATTTACGTCAATTTGTGCATTCGAAGTCTTATTCTAATCACTTTTTTTTCTTAAGTAATGTAGTTCATCCAATAAGTGCGTTTGTGTCATTGGATGATCATTTACGTCATTTTGTGTATCCGAAGGTTTATTCTAATCACTTTGTGTTCTTAAGGAATGTAGTTCATCCAATAAGTGCGTTTGTGTCATTGGATGATCATTTACGTAATTTTGTGCTTCCCAAGGCTTATTCTAATCACTTTTCGTTCTTAAGGAATGTAGTTCATCCATTAAGTGCGTTTGTGTCATTGGGAGAACATTCACGTCATTTTGTGCATTGCAAGGCTTATTCTAATCACTTTTCGTTCTTAATTAATGTTGTTCATTCAATAAGTGTGTTTGTGTCATTAATTTAACATTTACGTGATTTTGTGCATCCTCAGGATTATTCTAATCACTTTTCGTTCTTATCGAATGTAGTTCATCCAATAAGTGTGTTTGTGTCGTTGGATTTACATTTACGTAATTTTGTGCATCCCAATGCTAATTCTAATCACTTTTCGTTTTTAAGGAATGAAGTTTATCCAACAAGTGCATTTGTGTCATTGCATGAACATTTATGTCATTTTGTGCATCTCAAAGCTTATTATAATCATTTTTCGTTCTAAAGGAATGTAGTTAGTTTATCCAATAAGTGTGTTTGTGTCATTGGATGATCATTTACGTCATTTTGTGCATCCAAAGGCTTATTCTAATCACTTTTTGTTCTTAAGGAATATAGTTCAACCAATAAGTGCGTTTGTGTTATTGGATGAACATTTACGTCATTTTGTGCATCCCAAGGCTTATTCTAATCCATTTTCGTTCTTAAGGAATGTACTTCATCCAATTAGTGCATTTGAGTCATTGGATGAAAATTTACGTCATTTTCTGCATTTCAAAGCTTATTCGAATCACTTTTCGTTCATAACTAATGTTGTTCGTCCAATAAGTGAGTTTGTATTATTAATTTAACGTTTACGTCATTTTGTGCATCTCAAGGCTTATTCTAATAACTTTTTGTTCTTAACCAATGTTGTTCTTCCAATAAGTACGTTTGTGTCATTGGATCAACATTTACGTCATTTTGTGCAACCCAAGGCTTATTCTAGTCACTTTTCGTTCATAAGGAATGTAGTTTATCCAATAAGTGCGTTTCTGTCATTGGATGAACATTTACGCGATAGTGTGCATCCCAAGGCTTATTATAATCCATTTTCGTTCTTAACTAATATTGTTCATCCAACAAGTGCGTTTCTGTCGTTGGATGAACATTTACGTCATTTTGTGTATCCCAATGCTTATTCTAATCATTTTTCGTTTTTAAGGGATGAAGTTTATCCAACAAGTGCGTTTGTGTCGATGGATGAACATTTACGTCATTTTGTTCGTCCCAAGGTTTATTCTACTCGCTTTTCGTTCTTAAGGAATGTAGTTCATCCAAATCGTGCGTTTGTGTCATTGGATGAACATTTGTGTCATTTTGTGCATTGGAAGGCTTATTATAATGACTTTTCATTTTAACTAATGTTGTTCATCCAATAAGTCCATTTGTGTCATTAATTTAACATTTATATCATTTTGTGCATCCCAAAGCTTATTATAATCAATTTTCGTTCTTAACCAATGTTGTTGATCCAATAAATGCGTTTTTGACATTAATTTAATGTTTACGTCATTTTGTGCATTCCGAGGCTTTTTCTAATCACTTTTCGTTCTTAACTATTGTTGTTCATCCAATAAGTGTGTTTGTGTCATTGGATGATCATTTACGTTATTTTGTGCATTCCAAGGCTTATTCCAATCACTTTTTGTTCTTAAGGAATGTAGTTCATCCAATAAGTGCGTTTGTGTCATTGGATGATCCTTTACGTCATTTTGTAGTCGCCAAGGCTTATTCTAATCAATTTTCGTTCTTAAGGATTGTAGTTTATCAAATAAGTGCGTTTGTGTCATTAATTTAACATTTACGTCATTTTGTGCCTCCCAAGGCTTTTTCTAATGAATTTTGGTTCTTAACCAATGTTGTTCATACAATAGGTGCGTTTGTGTCAATAATTTAACGTTGACGTCATTTTGTGCATCGCAAGGCTTATTCTAATCTTTTTTCGTTCTTAAGGAATGTAATTCATCGAACTAGTGCGTTTGTGTCGTTGGATGAATATTTACGTCATTTTTTGCATCCCAATGCTTATTCTAATCACTTTTCGTTCTTAAGGAATGTATTTCATCCAACAAGTGCGTTTGTGTCGTTGGATGAACATTTACTTCATTTTGTTCACCCCAAGGCCTATTCTTATCACTTTTCGTTCTTAAGGAATGTAGTTCATCCAACAAGTGCATTTGTGTCATTGCATGAACATTTACGTCATTTTGTGCATCCCAAGGCTTATTCTAATCACTTTTCTTTCTTAAGGAATGTAGTTAATCCAAATAATGTGTTTCCGTCATTGGATGAACATACGTCATTTTGTGTATTTCAAGGCTTATTCTATTCACTTTTCGTTCTTGTAACACCCCAACCCTTCAGCGTTATCGGCGACGCTACTCAGTCTTCTGACTCCCCCTAACCACCTCGTGGAAATATTGAGTTCTTGCCTTCCGTGGGAATCCAGCCTAGTACCTAGGGGATAAGTAACCGCCTCCTCACATTTACGTCAATTTGTGCAATCGAAGGCTTATTCTAATCACTTTTTTTTCTTAAGGAATGTAGTTCATCCAATAAGTGCGTTTGTGTCATTGGATGATCATTTACGACATTTTGTTGTTTCCCAAGGCTTATTCTAATCCATTGTCGTTCTTAACCAATGTTGTTCTTCAAATAAGTACGTTTGTGTCACTGAATGAACATTTACGTCGTTTTATGCATCCCAAGGCTTATTCTATTCACTTTTTGTTCTTATGGAATGTAGTTCATCCAATAAGTGGGTTTGTGTCATTGGATGAACATTTACGTCAATTTGTGCATTCGAAGTCTTATTCTAATCACTTTTTTTTCTTAAGTAATGTAGTTCATCCAATAAGTGCGTTTGTGTCATTGGATGATCATTTACGTCATTTTGTGTATCCGAAGGTTTATTCTAATCACTTTGTGTTCTTAAGGAATGTAGTTCATCCAATAAGTGCGTTTGTGTCATTGGATGATCATTTACGTAATTTT